>CABHPQ010141883.1:0-29074 GCA_902168405.1 Peromyscus aztecus | reverse complement strand
ACACACACACACACACACACACACACACACACACACACACACGAGATAGAGGGGCGTGCCTTATGCTCATGGTAAGGTAGGGACTATATCTCGCTGTGGCTCATCTCTCAGAGTCCGTGGCTTAGTCTTACATGCCCAGAGGGAACATGTTGAGGGAATGGCATGGTACAAATGTTATAGACAACTGCAAAGATGTGATGGGACTGGAAAGGAGACAAAACATTGAAAATAAGCTGCAAAGTAGATTCATGACCATCAAACAAATTCATCTTCTCTTAGGTTTGTTCAGGGACAGTGACAATATGGAGTGTCTAGTAGAGCAGAGAAGGAACCCAAGGGAAACTCATCATTTCTTTCTACCCTTGACTTTTGGTGCTGGGTCTAATGGACATACCTTGCTATGGTAGCTCACAGAAGATACAGGGAGATGTCTTGAAGAGTTACCCATAGTCATACCGGGGGCTAGTTGGGTAGAGAGCAGTGGAGGAGACCAGGTGATACCACTTTCCTTGACTGAGCCTGGCTACAGCCGCTTGACTCCTACCCTCCAATACTGCCAACAATGCGAGAATAAGACAGAAACCAGAGGAAAACAAGGAACAGTGTTCATGTACTTCTCTGAGACTGAAGATGAGTCAACCTTGGCACTCTTTGCTCTCAGCTCCTGACAACCAGCTCCAAGGGAGTCTCTGCCTTTTCCCTCCTCATTCTCTCTACTTAAACTCTGGCTTGAGAGTGACATCTCTTGTGCTTCTGACCCTCCATGTACAAGATGTCTTCCAGATATGAGATGGTCTGGTTAACCCATCAGACCTGTGTGTCCATTCTCAGTATTAACCATTAAGTGGAAAATACAGTTGCCCCAGTTGGTACATACCATGTTTCAGAAAGTAACTAACATTACTCATCGTGTTTCTAACCATTAATTTTTAATATTTTCATTTCCAAATAACAGTTTTCCATTCTACCCCAAGATTCAGGAACAAATCCTGATATTAAGCTGGAGAAAAATCACCTTTGCAAACACTGCTTGATTACCCTTTGCTTTCAACTCATGGCGCTCAGGACAGATTCTCCAAGGAAGTGTTCTATTGGAACAAATGTACTCAGAACTCATCCTGCAAGAAACTTCTAGGCTTATCTTGACTCTTAGAAGGAGTTGATCACCAAAGTGGACTCAGTGGTTCCCGAATGGCTGTAGGACTAGACTCTCCTGAGTTATGTGATTGCCTGGAGCCCCCTCAACCAGGGGGTTCAATTATTATTATTATACTCTAAGTTAAAGAGTAACTTAGAGAGTTCAGATGAGGATGAGATGAGTAAAATGATGCCCTTCCTGCCTCAACTTTGACTTTCCTCTTTTGTGGCCAAGGGCATGTCTTCTCACGTGGGGGCTGTTGGCATTGGGGGTAGATGGTTCACATAGTGCTTAGAGTTATCTCCACTCTACTTATGAGAGTTGCTAGTGACTCCCCATCCCTCAGGGCAGCAATGAAAAAATGACTCTGGAAACTGACAAATGTCCATGGAGGGAGGAAAATATTCCTGGCTCAGAACATTCTATTTGAAGTAGGGCATGGACTCCTATCAGTTCCACAGTGGGACAGAATTCAGGGTGTCTGATGGTGCTGAATAGCATTCACTCCATGCCAAGGCTCTTGGGGTCCCTGGGTTAACATGCTGTGTCATTTCCTGCTCTGTGGAGTCCCCCCAACTCTTGCATAGGGCTTCTCCTTGGCTCATTCCCATTTTTTTTTTTGCTTCAATTTCCTGTGTTCCTTCACACATTCCAGCAAATGTCTTTCACTCAGAGAAGAACACAAAGGACACATTGATGATGGATCTCTGGTTCTACATACGTCAGCAGACTGGACAACGAGTGTGTGGACTGTCAGACTGCAGAGGACTTACAAGACATTGGATTTGACTGTCCCTGAGTAGGATAAGCGAGCAGACAGACTGATGAGTAATCATTAGCAGAGAAAAACTTCCCAACTCCAGTTGATCAGAAACATCTCTCACCTGAATTTGCTTTGCATGGTAGCTATCACACCACATGTATCATTTATACACAGAAGTGAAGAGGCACACATTTGGAATTTTATTTTAAGTATCATATATATTCCCAACAGCCCTGTGCTGGGGCTGCTTTGCAAAGCTTGGCTTGCTGCGTTGATTCTGTGTGTTTCAGTACATTCTACTGGAATGTTTTCTTGCAGACATTTCTATCTGCCAAGTCTGTGACATTTCTCTCATGGTGCGTGCCTCTGTGAGTCACTGAATGCTTATTGTTAAGCCGGAGCTTAATTTCTGCAGTGACTAATTCTGTTTTAGGGTACAAAGCTTGCAGCTTGTGCTCATGGAATGGGGCTCAGGGTAGGTCCTGGAAGGTCAAGGAGATCTCTAGAAATGAGAGATCCCAAAGACTGTCATCCATTTGTGTTCTCATTTAAATTCATCAAGACTCTCTCTTCTTAATTCTGGGCATGCAGTGAGTTAGTGGAAGGCTTTCTGCTCACCCTTCCAGTTTTGATTTATTAGAAGATCTTCCCAGAGATGGAAGGCCTAGGATATCATTGCTCCAACAGCTTTAAGCTCTTCCAAATTGCCTCCCAGATTCCATTTTCTAGGGTTTTTTTTGTTTGTTTGTTTGGTTGGGGTTTTTTTTTTTTTTGGTATTATTTCCTTACAGAAAGATTTTTGTCAGTCACAATCCAAATCAGGCAGGACCCAGATTGGCCTTGATATTCACACCTATATTTTAGAGAGCCACCAGGCTCTGAAACAGGCTTGGGTAGAGCAACTGTGGAGGATTTTCTTATGAGATGTCTCCTTGGGTGAAGTTTTCAGAAACAACCACCACCCCACTCATGCCTAACAACCTTCTTTCCTGCTTACCCAACTCTCCAGGGTCTGGTAAAGCTGCCCTCTTCCCAGCCTTTCTGGAAACTAGATATTTAAATGTGACCTAGTTCAAGGCAATGAGTCAGTAGAGGGAGTCCACAGAAGTTGGGACGGGGAGTTTTTCCCTCAGAGATAAAAAGAACCATGTTCTCTTTAACTGTCCTCACTACCCACCGGTTTCCTGCCTTTGACTAAGGTTACGCAAAATGGCTGCAAGCATGACAGCCGTCTCGTGACTGTGAGGGGAAGACCTTGCTGCTTAAAAGAATGATAGAGATTCCAGATCCATCAGAGGAGACTATCCAGCTGAAGGTGTGAGTTATCCACAGGTTATATACTGTTTCCTCCCAGGAAGGGGTTGTGGGTGGCCTTTCTATACCCCACAGCTAGTTATAATACAACAGCAACTAGAGCTCTATTGTCAAGGTTCACACACACACACACACACACACACACACACGTTAACCCCAAAGCCTCGTGCTTTTGACCTGTAGCAGACCCCTTCCTTTATGCCTCTTTAACTCTACATGTGTGGCCTGTAATATTATAATATTATAATACAGAGTTTTCAGAGAATGAATGGAAGGAGAGTGGATAGCAGGATCAGAAGAGACATAACTTCAAACGGTGTTTAATCCATTACACTATTTTTACTTTGTTTTGAGACAGGGTCTTGTTGTGTAGCTCTGGCAGGTCTAGAACTTTCTGTGTACATCATCTTGGAATCTAGAGCTTGTGGATGTCCTGATGTCTCTGCCTCCTGAGTCCTAGGGTTACCACAGTTGGCTAATTCATAGCCATCTTTAGAACAGATCAAATTGAGCAGAAAAAAAAAGAGTAAAATCAGGATCACGAATAAGACATTTAGCTGTATGACACCCGAGTCTGGATTAAGGAAAACTAAAGTCGGAGCTCTGAAATCCCATCACTTATGACATAAGTAACTCAACAGTGACGTCAAAGTTCCCAAGACTTTGTAGCCCCCTGCGTGTCCTGTGTCACTTGGGGTGGGTGCTGTAGCAGCCATTATCTTCCTGTCTGAAAAAGACAACAGGACAGACCAGGCTCTAGTGCCTAGCTCTCCGGGCCAAGCCCTTCTTCTTCTTTTTGCCTGTCCACATTGGAGCCAGGAGTGCTTAAAATAAGCTGCTCGGGGCACTCTGAGCATAGGGAGAAGGACTTGGTCTTTTGTTCACAACTGTGCTTAAATTAAAGGCAAACGAAATTGGGGAAAGGCTTAGGTACGCATTAGCTATTTTGAATATAACTCTTAAAGATAGAGCATCTTATGGGACTTAGGAATCAAAATTACTTTTAGACAGACAGTGCATATGAAGAAAGATTCACTGGAATGTAATTTTAAAGTCGAGATCATAGCTGCCAGAATATGCCTCTGAAAGAAAAAGATGAGCTCAGTTATGCCACGGTGGTGCCACTCGCGCGATGACAAGATGTTCAAAAGTGCTAACTCTGGCAGGGTAATGCACTGTGACATGTTCGGAGGAAGAATTGAATTCCATGAGACAAGAGAACCAAGGATGTGGGCTTATGCACGTTGATTAATAAACCTCTTAAATGATTACACTGAAGTCAACTGCCTTCCCAACCAGGCAAGGCAGCAGACCCCATCACAGAGAGGCAGTGTTCCAGGGGACAGAATTCTCCAGAGGAGGAGGGGGCAATGTCAAGGGTGGGTGCTGATTGGCACAGCAGAGGCTTGGAGAGGCAGGGAAAGCTGCTCAACCCACAGCGAGAGAGGCTGCTTATATGCTCTGAGGGAGGGAGAGAAGAGAAAGAGGAAATTGGGCTGTGAAGTCCTGGTGTGTGACAGGGAATTGCAGGGTGTGCAGAGCCCACGAAGTGTTTGGTGGGGACAGGCTGGGGGCTTCTATACCAATTAGAGATGTGTAACTGTGGCCCCAGTACCTGAAAGAAACAACTTAGGTGAGGAAGAATTAATTTGGTCTCATGTTTTCAGAGAGCCCAGCCCATCATAGTGGAGGAGAGGTGGACTGAACTGACTCATTTCATGGCAGTGGGAACATGTGTAGAGACTGTTCACATCCTGCAGACCAGGAAGCAGAGGATAAGTATAAACTTCAAACGCCTGCTTTCAGTGACATACTAGCTAGACCCACCTTCTAGTTTCTAGAACCTTCCAAAGTAATGCCACCAGCTTTGGGCCACACATTCAAAATGTAAACCTGTAGGGGGCATTTCTTATTCAAACCATGGTAATGTCTAAGCATAAAGATAAAGTGCTCAGTTGGAGGTTCTTTCCTATGCCAGCCTTCTTCAGCCTCTGTCCAGATGTCTAATGGAATCTTAAGTGCACACATACAAAATTCTTTTTTTTCGTGAGTGGAATTCTTTGGTAGCATTTGAGGAAGCAACTGCATTGTACATTTGGACTCCTATCCTATAGATTGGCGGTAGTATCCATAGGGTGACCAGGTGCCAAGCAGGCTAAGGAAGGGGTGAGAATGCCAGTATACCCCTTTGTCCCAGACTCTCTTTGGTGGAGATATTATAAAAGTATGATGAGTATGGCTTGAGAATTTGGGAAACACTGTCTTCTTTCTTGTAAAGTCTAGACTGGACAAAGAGTTGGAGGTCTTGGTTTCGGTTAATCTTTGTGTCTGTAGGCTGGCTTGGGTACTCTGCTTGAACCTGTGAGCATGCCGTGTACCATTCTTGGTCCTCTGGGGACCCTGACTGGAAGTGTCTTTGGCTCACGGGGAATGCAACGCTGAGCCTCAGCTCGGTTAAAAGTGGGGGAAGTGAGGTCAGGGATTCTACCCCCCCCTAATTCTCTCCGTTTGGTCACTTTGTATAAAATGTGACCTTGCCGGCAAGATGCTGCTTCCTTTCAAGGAGATCATTGTTTTCTGTTCCATTTTAAGAACCGTTGTCTCCCTCCCTCCCTCCCTCCCTCCCTCTCTCCCTCTCTCCCTTCCTTCCTGAGTCTCATTATGTAGGGATGAACTGGCCTTAATCTACCTGCCTCCCTCCCTCCCTTCCCTCCCTCTCTCCCTCCCTTTCCTCCCTCCCTTCCTTCCTGTGTCTCATTATGTGGGAATGGACTGGCCTTGAATTCCTGATCCACCTGCCTCAGCCTCCTGGGTACTAGGATTATATATCTGTACCACCATGCTCAGCTCCTCATTGGGTATTCACCGATGCACAGGTAGCTGATGAGTGAAGAAGTGTTGTATGAAAGAGTGGAGAAGGGATGTATGAAAAGAGAGGGTGGACCATCTCTTACATAGTAAGGGCTTGAGGAGAGGCTGGTGGAAGGTGAAGAGAGAAGTCTTAGTGTGGACATCGGGAGATGTCAGGGTGTGTGAACTGTTCGGCTTTGGTGGAGCCTAAAATGCAAGCTGGGGAAAGAGTCTGAAACAGACAAGGCTGAGAGGGCCAGGCAGACTGTCTAGCAAGGAGACTCTGAATAATTCTACATAACGGAAAGCTACTCAGCAACTGATTATTTTGTCATCGAACAGGGTAACCTAAAAATCCAGTTCCCTTCTCAAAATAAAATACCATCAGCCACCCTGAAACAGTAACAATAAAAAAAATCCATTCATATGTGTTTACCAATCTTCTTGAAATGGCACTTAAATCTGCATTTTTGTCTAAACAAAAAAATCAGCCGGGCAGTGGTGGCTCACGCCTTTAATCCCAGCACTCGGGAGACAGAGGCAGGCAGATCTCTGTGAGTTCGAGGCCAGCCTGGTCTACCAAGTGAGCGCCAGGAAAGGTGCAAAGCTACACAGAGAAACCCTGTCTCGAAAAACAAAACAAAAAAAAATCAGTTGATGCTTCATGTACTAGTTAGGGTTCTCTAAAGGAACAGAACTGACAGAATGAATCTATACACATTAAAGTTGGATTTATTAGAGTGGTTTACCTGCTGTGGTTCTGGTCGTCCAACAATGGCTGTCTTCTGATCAAGCATCTAATAGTTGCTCGATCCATCCACAAGGCTGGACGTCTCAGCTAGTTTTCATTCTGCTTTGGAATCCTGAGGAAGCGGGCTCCAATACCAGCAAAGGAATGCTTCATCAGAAGGATGGATGAACTTGCCAGCACGAGTGAGGGCAAGCAGGCAAAAAGCAAAAGCTTCCCTTTTCCATGTCCTTTTATGTGGGCTGCCACCAGAAAGGCGTGGCTCAGATTTACAATGTTGTCTTCTGACCTTAAATAATCAAGATTAAGGGTGGGACTTCCCACCAAGACAAATCCCTCACAAGTCTTCCCGGTTGCTTGGGTTTTAGCTGATTCCAGTTGTAGTCAAGTTGACAACCAAGACTAGCCATCACACTTCTGCCAGGAAAATTCAGTAGATCTGGGGACTGACAGGCTCAGACGGGTAACATTCACTCAGGTCCTTTAGTGTTCATGGTAGTTCACCCAAACTTTGAAGATTTAACCTTTGAGAGCCAAGGCATACCTTGTTCGTATTTTTACTGCTAGGGATAAGTCAGTGTTTGTCAAGTGGATGGGTTTGATAATTATCTGGAGTGTGACTAAAGTTCTCTGAGTGTCCACTGAGCCCTCGGGTATCACTTGCATTAAGGCTCTGAAATCACCAAGCTGACATTTCTGCCCCTAGCACAGCAGCATCCGTGAATGGACTTGGACTTGAATAAACAACCGTAGAAGACGTTTTCATTTCTTTCAGGAAAATTTGAATGAGGTGAGTGTTAGAGTGTTTGTAAGGTTTAGTAATGTCTTTGAGACTGTGTGAGAAAATAACTTGAAGATTTAAATACATAATCCAAGTCAGGAATTTCCATCAAAGTTCTGCTGCGTCTACTTCACAGAGCTGATTTAAGAATAGGCACTATAAATTACTGTGGAAGTTAAGGACGAAAAAAGATGGAGAGGAGAGAGGAGGGGACGGGCAGGGAAGGAGGCAAGCTTTGAAGCTAGGAGGCACTTCTAGACCTGACATCACAATGCTTGCAATGTTTCTCTTCCTTGAGTGATGGGGCCACGAGGGAATAGCATGATCTCCACCTGGGCCCTGGGCCAGTAGACACCAAATAGAACGAACCCCGGAAGACGTGAAATTTTTGGATACATTTTCTTAGGCTTAAAATAACATTTACAATTATTACAATAATAACATTTGAAATGTAAATTGAAGTTCCATTTTCTTTCTTACTTGTCACAGTAGTAGACCAATTTTCTTTGTTTCTCTCTAAATCTAATACCATTTACAAGAAAGGAAAGTGGGATGCAGCACTCCCTTATCATAACCAGGGAGCAAGGTGTGGTATGATCTGGGTGGTCGTATGGAAAGGATGTACATTTTAGGGTTTGTTGTGTATACTAATTTACTGATAATAACGTTATTTTTCATAGATTAATCATCATAATCTTACAAGTCTTGAGTAATGTTTAAGCACTAGAAGGACAAATCATGACGAAGTTCTTACATTCGATTTGTTTATTAGTTTGCTAAGGCTACCAAAACAAAACTCCACAGCAGAATTCTATTTCCTCACTCAATTGGTAGTTAGAAGCACAAGTTCAAGTTCCTGACAGATTCCGTTTCTGGTAGGGCTACTCTTTCTGGTTTTGCCACGTTCAGAGATAGAGGGGTGTCTGGTATCTTTTCCCTTTCTTATGTGGACATCAGACCTATGGATTTAGCCCCCTCCTTAAGATTGAACTTAGCCTTTGTAGGCTTTGGAGCCCTTGTAGACCCTGTCTCTAAATGCCATCCAACGGACAATTCAAGCTTTGGCACACAGATTTAAGGAGACACAATGAGGCCCACAACATGATGCTAACATGGTAGTGAATATTTGGGGACTATGGCCCAGCTCACACAGAACTTTATCTAATGAATGAATTTCCTTTTATTGGATTTCCTCTTGACTTCAGTCTTGGCAACAAATTGGTAATGTGAGCTGACATTTAGAACAAGCTCTCTTTTGAGTCGCAGGCTTGGGCTGTTCCATCACTTGCCTGTGGTCATGTTTTTTAGCAAGTAAACAGTGGTAATGTCTTCTCATTTGGTGTCCAGTGCTGTTTCCGGTACACCACACCACACCACAGTGTGCTCTTATTATGCTGTTTCTGTTAACAAAAAAGAAAACGCAATATGGATGATGTAAGCATGAATACTTGAATGAATGAGCATGGCTGTCTCTTTTAGTCCAAAGCAAATATTCATCTTGGAATGAATCTGAAGGATAACCCCAATAGGATAAGCCCACTGACTCACCTCAGGGGAGATTTTCTGATACCTGTCAATTATCACCTAAATTTGCTCCCCACATTTTATTTTATAATCTAGAAACCTTGGGAAAGTTTGAGGGTGCTTTTATTGCTCTGACCCCTGAGTCAGCCTGAAACCTAGTGACTGAGGCTGTCAGCCAGGCCTGTGGGAGCTCTATTGGAAGTCAGTCCTGGCACAGCGATTTCACACAGAATACAATGTAGACAGCTCATGGCGGGCCAGGAAAGGCAGAGGACAGAAGTGAAAGCTGGCGCTTGAAGCCGTTCACAGAAATGCGGCTGCCTCGGGGTTTCCAGATGCTACATGAGAGAAATCAGATGCAGGAGACACAGCCCTGAAATATCCCTAGCAGGCAAATCCATGGAAACAGAGCAGGAGACGGCTGGAACAAGGAGCTGGCTCTTAATGGATGCTGGGGGACATTTCACCAGAAGAAAAGCACATTTGTTCACACAACTGAAGAAGCCATGGTATAGGTTGGGGAATACAAACTAAATCTCTAAGCTTCTTCAGCAAACCTAAGGGATCGCTTGGGCTATATGTTAAAATTTTTTTCCAAAGGAAAAAAAATCATCTTAAAAATAAGCTCATTTTGTATTTAAGAACCCCCAACCTTTGGAAACTCAGTATTACAGTACATTAAACATTCACCGGTGGGGAGAGGGAGGGCTGCCCAGCAACCAAGGCGAGAAGGGGATCCTCCCCACAGCACTTCCTGCCTTATGAAATAGTGTAGCTTCGAGCAAGTGACAATGCTCTTGTAAGGACAGCTATGCAAAGGACAAAGGTTTGCCATTGCTGTGATCAAAAGTTAGGTCGACTTATTCTCATAATAACTGAAATGTCTTGTATGGGATTCAGTAGTTGTGCATCAGAGTATTCCAGAATTTGGCTATTAAAAAAAAAATCAAAATCCAGGCTTAAAAAGCATTGCAATAGACTGATTGAAAATCATTTTCAGAACTTTCTATTTGCAGAAATATGTGAATGTATGATGTCCATTTTAAAGTGAGCAAATACATTCTTGAAAAAAAAAGCATCTGAGGTAAACTGTATTAACTAGAAATGCTGTATGTTGTGTAAACACCTTAAATATCTTGCAGTCGTGAAGCTCTCAGGGACTTTGACTGATTTGTCCAATGGAATTCAGGCTGGGGAAGTGGCTAGGTAGTAGAGGATTTGCACACGTGTGCGTGCGTGCGTGTGCGTGTGCGTGCGTGTGTGTGTGTGTGTGTGTGTGTGTGTGTGTGTGTGTGTGTGTATACATACGCTGGGTGGGGGAGGGAAGGATTATAATTCATTTGCATTAAAAATATGTTTATGGCATAAACCTGAGAGCAAACGCACATTTCCTTTACTCTCTACGCTACAACCCAACAACAACTTTGCATAGTTTAATATCAAGGCATATTGCTTCTCAGAAGTTATTTCACACTCTGACTGATTAATAGCTGAAAAGATCAGTAGAAAAGTCTTCAGCTCCTGCTGAGCTCAGGGAGTCTGATGGAAACCGCAGGAAAGGGACTGGTCCTGACTTCAACCCAGGCCACTGCTGGGTCCCCTCAGTCTGTCAGCTGTGTGCACCCTCCCTGCTGAGCTTTTCAGTTATCCGGAGTGTGCTCCAGGAGTGGGGCCTTCCCTTACCTCCAAGATACTGGGGAGCTTTGTGGCAGAACAAAGCCTGCTGTGAATGTCTCCTTCCCCCCAGAATGCGCAGTGCTCTGTATTCTCAAAGCCCCACTTTCAGAGGGTTCCCAGCAAAGGAACAACTGAGAGACACCTTATCTTTTATCCTCAGTGTAACGGAAAAATACTAGCCCGAGGAAGTGGGCTGTGAAAAGCTGTCAGAGTCTGCCTGCCTTTGGCTTTGACAATGACTCTAGAACCTCTCCTCAACCCTACTGAGATCAGACTCAGTGTGGAGAGAAGCCAGAAATACCAGGCTATCTCAGGAAAAACTCCAGGACAGCCAGGGAGGGCCACAGAGGAGGAGGGAAGCCTGTGTTTCAGGGAGGTGGGTGTGGACAGTAGGAAACAGCCAGTTTAGACAAAAAGGCCATAAAAACAATGTCTTTCCCAGAAAGTGTACATGGCTAGATGAAGAAGGGCCCACAGGCCTTTGATTGTCTCTAACCGTGGGAGGGGTGGGTAGCCTGAGGATAGGAGAAGCTGAGGACACAAAGTGATGAGCAAACTTCCCTCCGCCTCTGCCTGTGGGTTTATTAGCAGCCAGGCAAATCGGTGTGCAAAGAATAGCTTTGCTGGATAACAGCTGGGGAAATGGCAAATTATGCAATTTTGCAGGCGCACACAGACCCGCAGTTGCACCGAAATCAAATTAGATGAGGCACAGGGCTAACAGTGCCAGCTTCAGGCTTGAGAGCACCAGCTCACCTTGGCCGCTCAGGTCAGCTCTGTCCTGAGCTGGGGAGGGCTCTGTTCCGGGTCTGCCTCGCTGCCTGCTGGTTTCGGCGGCCAAGCCCACGGTGGTGTTTACTCACCCGTGTGTTATGAAGAGGACGCTTTAACTCTCCATCTTCCCCTCCAGCATGCAGTATTGATTTTCCACTGAGAGACAGAAAAGGCCTTTCTTCTAAGTACCTTTGGAGGCGGACTTGGCTGTAGAGCTAGCTTTGTGAGGGAGGGCCTGTATTCAGGGAACACAGAAGGGCTTTCTCGGTTTGTAAGTTGTGTTTGTGCAATTTACTAGTCATAACAAGTTCCTGTTTGACTAAGTTGTTCAAGAAGAATCCAACCAACAGATTGAAGCTGTTTGTTGCGTCACTTGCTTAGTCTAAACAAGCCTGGGTAATTAGAGTGGCTAATTAATACCTATGTCTATTGTGCGGTCTGAGCTGACATTCTGGAGGTGTTACCAGTTCAGAAATGTAGAAATAATTACTCTATAAAACTGGGCAAGGAGGCATCTTTCCATGGGATTTCACCTTGAATATGCAAATGTTCTCTCTTTTGAAATGTAACTTGTGAAAAATACGGAGCGTTTGAAAATTCTCCCGCCTGGAACTGATTTCCTATAATGTTTATGGAAACCTGGCTCCTGCCTTGCAGGCAAAAAAGGCTTACCAGCAGCAAGGTAAAGGAAAAATAAAATTAACTGAGCCTTCCCTTGCTCCAAAACAGCTCGGTCTGTAATATGCTGAATTTGTAGTCTTGATAAAGCTTGGGATTAGTGTTTCATTACTTTGAAATTAAGTGCTCAGATTCCCTATCATTTACAAAATTAAGTGTTGAATCCTGTTGCCTGGATTTCAAACTGTCTTTTTCTGTCAGCCAGTACCTCCAAGTTCAATGTGAGGTGTCAATGTGCATTTGTTATATGTAAATACCATAGTGCACAGTACTGAAATTTAGAAGAAATTTCAGAGGACCGGTGAATAGAAAAGATGGGATACTTTACCAAAGGGAAAACTGATTTACAGTCATTGATTCATTTGAGATCAGTTGCCTGAGAAGTCACTGGAGGACTGAATATCTAATGAATGCCACTCAGGGCAACTTTAAAATGAGAAAGTCTGTCTTTAATCAGTTACTGATAGCATCAGTTCCGGGGGTGGGCTCCGACTTAGTTTGGATGTACTAGTTGCCCACTGGATTTTGTAAAGAACCAAGGTTGGGTGTCCATTTTGGTGCTGGCAAGCTTTAGATAGAGACCAGAAGAGTGCTCAGAGCAAGTGGACAGGTGGATCCGAGGTTCAGCCTCTGAAGCTTGTACTGAAGCACAGACCAGCACGCCAGTGAGTGCAGACGGCCGTTTATAGATGGAGTTCCTAAGAGGACACTCACATTAGAGAGGTTATCGTGGTGACCGAGGATGACATCATCGTTAGGAGTCACAGGTGCACTTGACAATAGACTATCTCCTGGCTTACAAGAGGTCAGGGCTGTGGAAGCCCAAGCTGATTCTGGGTGCTGTGAGCCCCGATGCCTGTGGGGAGCAGCTCCGGAGACTCTACTGCCTCCTGCCTCTAAGGATCCTGTGCTGTAGCCCTGTAGCGGCTAAGGTTTATTACTTGAGCAAACTCAGGAAGGAACTGGGTCTCTGCGGATTGTCTGAGGAGCTGTTTGATATAAGGAGAGTGAAGCATTCAGCAGACGGGCTTCCTTCCCATCTAGGGGTTAAGTACATAGGGGAGTCTTTGTAGTTTGGAGACACGCTAGTAAGATAAATGAAAATAGGGTTCCAAATTGGCTAATTTGAAAATAAGTTGAATTATGGCTTAATCTTCTGCCTCAAGAAACAGAAGCAATAAAGAGAGAGGTGGTAGTGCTGCTGGTGGTGGTGATGGTGGTGGGGTGGGTAATCAAACGGGGAAACAAGAACTTTAACTTAAAATGGAGTATACATATATCGCAAAAATTAAAGTACAAAGCCGTGCGTAGTATGTGCCATGAGAAGGTTCAGACAGGAGCCGGGGGCGGAGTTAGAGGAACGGGGTTTAGGTCCACCTGACATGATCAAACCTCGGTCATTTTAGATAGAAGGAGAGGTCGTATCCACTGCAGAGAAGCCTGGGCGGAAGGCACTGAGTCAGGAAGAGTGTGAGCCAGGTGGGGCAGCCGTGGAGAGCGCAAACCGGACAACATTCCCTAAGTGGAAGTGAGGAGAAGAATCGTTGGAGTTTCTAAATCCGATGGCGCTGCTGATGGTGCAAGGGACAGGCCGGTGTGCAAACACCTCTGAAAGGGATGGTCAGACGCAAAAGCGATTTGCTTGATTGGCAGGAGAGCAGGGATCCTTATGAATATGTCTGGAGCGACATACTGTGTCTCCCTGTCACTCATCCCCTCATCAATGACTCCGTCGTCATGCGAAAGAAAGTTCGAGGGAGACGCACAGACAGAAGTGTTAGTGAAGAACTTTCACAGGGCTGGTGTACTCTTTGGGAAAGTTATCTCCAAGGTGGGGTGTGGATGGGTGAGTGAGGCTTAGGGTGGGGATGGCTGCTAGAATCCAAGGCGGAATACTGCAGGCCTCAGAGGCTGAGACTGGCTGCAAGAGCAGGACGAGAAGGAAGGTGGGAGCGAGCGAACAGCTTCGTGAAGTAAAATACACATACAATGCCTTCTGGTCAGAGCCGACAGCTTGTGGAAGGACCAAAGGAAAAAAGGCCAGGACAGTGTCCTGAGGTGAATCGAAGGCAGGAAGCGTTAGCAACAAGACACACAGGGGAGAAGCCGTTTGACCAGAATCCCATCCAGGAAGGCTGTGTGTTCCAATGGCTTTGAGAGACAGGGAGTCAAGACAGACGTTGGGAAGCTGGTGACCCAGGACAGTCAAGGTCAGAAATCAGGTTTGAAGCTGTGGCAAGGAGAGAGGAGACTGGATACTGTAAATACAGTGCAGAAGTCAAAGTGGTTGGGGGCAGAGAGACACAGCAACTCATCTGGGCTTCAGAGGAGCAGCAAGGGCAAAGACAGATATGAGCATCTCCAGACAGTCTGAAGTACTGGGAATACTGTTAATAGGACTGAAGGATTTAGTAGGAGAAACTGGCATGTCAGATAAAATAATAATATAGTCTTCAGACAATTTGGGATAAATGTGCCAGTCAAACATTTTGGCATGATTAAACATTTTTTTCTCCTGGAGGCTATCTTTGTGAATGTGTCCAGGCCTGGGAACATCAGTCTCCCAAGTGAATACCAGCCCATACATATTAGGGTCCTATGGTTTTGTGGCTAAAAGATTCACTTTGGCTGCTGCTGGGACCGGTTTTGCTATTTTCACACTCAGTTGATATTGGAGATGTTTCTGAGGTCCTCTGTGCCTCAGTTTCTCTATTTGTAAGTTGGAATACTTTCAAGATTCTTTCTTAACCAGGTTAGTACGCACAGGAGTACCCAGCCAGGTTGCTACTGTACCTGCTGAGATGTGCTAATGGAAGGGAATTTTCTCCTCTCCCTAAACCTTGTGGCTGTTGCTATGAGCGTGATTTTCCTCCTCTCCTCCCTGTCTGGAACCACACAGGGAGTCTCTCATTCTGCCAGCAGGAGCTGAGTCCATTCCCAGAGGAGGGGAAGCAATCCTAACTTTGCTTTGTCTTTGGAACTCTTTTTCCTCTCTCTCCATTCTGTGTCTGAGGAGCCTAGGAAGTGACCTCAAGCCTTCATTGACACTTCACTGAGACGCGCTTCTCTGACTGACCTTCACTCATGTGATAGAAATTAAGGTTGGCTTGATTCCCCTCCCCCCCAACAGAAGAAAACTTAATTCTTAACCCAAAAAATTAATTTTCACCAAGGCTAAAGGTAAAGCTACAAGGATGGAGGATGAAGGCCCTGGAGTGGGTGTGGATAAAGCAGATCATCTAGAACAGAACCAGGGCTGGGTATTGTTTACGAGACATGGAGAAGAAAAATGTAATCTTTTTACCTCAACAACAACAAAAACCACCATGATTGGTAAGATTTATGTTTCTTTGGCCCGTTCTGAAAAGTTATTATTCATTCATTCATTCATTCATCCATTCATTTTCAACAAATACTGTTACCTATTAAAACGCTAGGTGCTATATAATAAGCACCAGGAACACGGCAGTGAGCACATTTGTCAAAAATTCTTGGTATTCATGGAACTCGGACTATAATAGACATAGATGCTTAAAAATCTGTTAAATTACTGCGTGGATATTTGAACAGGAAGCATCTGTGAGCCAAGGAGCCTCTATGAACTATAAACAGTGGAGTTTGTGTTGTGCACGCTAAGTATGTGGAAGTATTTGTGGGGTTAAAAATGAAAGGCAGCTACCGGAGGATGAGCAGTTATAGAAGAACAGAAACCAGAGGGTGTATTCCAGGGTGGAAGACAGATGTGAGGAAAAACTCCCATGCCAGTCTTCGGGGAAGTGAGCTGGCTGCAGCATAAAAGAGAGAGAGAGCAGACGGTGAGGGCCTGGGCGTCTTTATTTGGGAGCTAAAGGCCAGTTCTTTGGTCCTGTGAAGGCTAGTCTTCGCCGTCAACTTGACCGCATTTAGAATTAGCTAGCAGACGTACCTCTTCCACAGAGTTTTAACTGAGGAAAGACTCACTCTGAAGGTGGGTGGCACCGTCTCGTGAGCCGGGTTTCCAGGCTGAGTGAAAAGGGAGAACATTCAGAAAATTGACCACCATCAAACTGTAGGAAGAATGCCCTAAAACAAACCTAGCGTCTGCCAGGCATTTGCTAAGAGTCAGGTTCTGTGTGAGGAGCTGTGCGCATGCACGGTCGTGTGAATCTGCTCCACAGCACTCATGTGGAACAAGCATATTTACTAAATCGTATGATGTCTGGCTTGGCCCAGACATTCCAGGGCTGGGGAGAAACTCAATTGCAGTTTTTGCTAGGAAGGACAAGCCTTTTTCTTTTTCTTGAGAAATTACTCTGTTCTCAGGATTTCCACAATCTTGGAAAGAAGCTCTGGTCATTTATGTTTTTCTTTTATTATTCATGTTTTTGAGGCAAGATCTGATGTAGTTCAGGCTGAAGGAGGATGATCCAGCAATAGTAAGATGGTTGCTTCCTTTTTTTTTAAAAAAAAAAAAATCTTTGTTAATTAGCATCTATAGAATTTGAGATCATTTTTCCAATGTCTTTCTGAGAATTTTCTCATGTTGGTGCTGTTTGAAGCTAGCTGACTACTGACTCTCCTAATCCCAGGCACGATCATGAACTGACTCAGAACACCAGAGGAGGGATATTCGGAGTCAGAGCAGGAGGCCTGGCCCACGGCTGATGCTGCAGCTGATTTGGGTTAATTTTTCATTGACTTGAGTCAGATAAGGGCATTCTGTTCATCAAAATGTTACTGAGGCACTGTGGGGTGAGGCCATTATCAGGAATCGTTGTCACTCGGTCTGCATTTGGGATCCACAACTTATCAGACGAAAATCGTATTTCAGACCACGATCTAAATGACCTTGCTTTTATCCAACCTGTAATCAATATATTTGGGTGTATTAAAGAGACAAAGATTTCTACCACAGGCACACATCTTCCACAATTTAGAGCAACAGTAACAGAGACAGTAATGAGGAGGCTAGACTTTGTTAAATTTCTGATTTTTTTTCCTATGGACCTTTGGGAGATGTCCCAACTAAAGCACTCAAGCATAGCAAATGGGTCGAAAGAACACAATCTCAGAATCAGACAGACTTGATTTTGTATTAGAGACCACTGGGACCATTTATATAATCTAGGATAAGGTTTTTTTCCCCCCTTTGTAAGCTCTGTCTTCTCATTAATGAAGTGGGGACAGTAAGACTACTTATCCCACTCAGCTGTCAAAACGCCCGCTGCTTGCGAGATACTCGTGGATACTCTAGATTAGTCTATTTAACATCCGTTCCCAGCTCTGTGTGTCTAACCTCCTGACTGCGGAGGCTAGGAAGCTGAAAGGGAGCATTTATCAAACTCTCTTGCAGCTAAGCTCCTGGATATTATTTAGGTCCCATCAATTGGATGTACTCAAGTGAGATGACTGGGGAGCAGTGAGAAGAGGACAGCGCTATTGGGGGTGAGTAAAGTGCCCGGCCATTTGCAGGCACAGCCAATGGCAGACGCAAGGCGACTGCTGTCACTGGCTGCCCGAGAAAGCGTCTTTTCCTGCAGCAGCACCTACCGCTCTATCGTATTGCACTGTGTCAAAGATCACGCAATTCTGGGGGTCCACAGTCATTCTGGAAGCTTAGTTGAAAGCGTGTCCCTTCAGGACTTTCACCAGTTTTGCAAGCCATCTAATATCTGCTCTAAGTCACTTTAATCTATAAATTCACAGGGCTAGTTCCCATCTGAAAGGGCCACTGAAACAGAACTCAGTAAACAATCACTACTCCTCATTAGACTCACATGTATGTTTACCTCGGACTAGATTTTAGGGAACTCAAGAGGGAACAGAACATAGTCACTGACTTTGAGGAGCTGAATGTTTTGTGGAAGAAACACATTGGAAAGTGCATATCTATTAAAATGATCCTAGCACCACGTGTTGTCATGAAAACGCTTTTTAGAGTAGGCGGATGGATAAACAGCAATCACTGTGTACGCTAGGGACGGCTTCAGAGTGGTGACATTTTACAGAATCATCGGGACTAGTCGGAGGTCACGGGATGGGTGAGGAGGCAGGGAAGGAATCAGAGACCGGCATTTAAAATTGAGAGCTCAGCGTATGTGTAGGGGAAGAGAAGCGAAGACTCCCCCATGCTGAGGAGTGTGGGAGGCTGGGTGGGGCTGGGATGTGGTGCACGGTGGGATGGTATGGGGGGGGGGAGATCCATGTGAAGAGTCCAACACTGGCCAGATTGTGTAGAACCATGTGTGCCTAATTAGGGAATTTAAATGGTACCACCCAGGGATGGTGTACCAGCAGGGCTTTTGAAGCAAGGGAGTGAAAAATAAACAACTTGTTTTTCTCGTTCATGCGGAACATTGGCATCCACGGAGAATAAAGTGGAGGGTAAAGGTCTTCAGAAAGAAACGTGCTCTTAAAGATGAAAGAATGCGTGCCACGGAAGTCTGTAATCCCAGCATTCCCGTGGTGGAGGCAGGAGGCTAGCCTTTTAAAGTCAGCCTAAGCTACATATGGGAATTCTGTCTCAAAAGAAAAAGGGGGTGGGGCATGAGAATGGGAGGGCTATAGAGAAGAGGGATAGAATTTAGAATATATTTTTGACAAATGTAGGATGGGAGACCAATTGGATCGGAGGGATAAAAGGAGCAAGATGATTCTAGTCAGAATGTAGGTTTTACATATGTTGTTGTCTCCATATTGAGAAGAGTTCCTAGCTCATAGTTGGTAGTCAGTACATGTTTAAGTGAATGGTGGGTCAGTGGTGATGCCATTAACTACACAGTCCTATAAATTCAGCTAGGAGGCGGGTTTCATAGTTTCCACATCTGCTGGTGAATTCCATGGGAAGGACTAGAGATTTAAGAGAGCTGGGAAGGGGCTCAGTAGCTCACAGAGCCTGGAGAGTGCTAGAGATCACACCTAGTCTTGAAGAAAAGAGGCCTCTAGGCTCACAATGGGAAAAAGAAGTGATGCCCACAAGTACAGACAGTGATCCGCAAACACTGATCTGGATCGCCCTGATCTGTATGGGGGAGAAACTATTTCATGTGGTCTTGATCTACTTGGTGGGGCAAATGGCAAAGACTAGCTTAAGTGGCAGGGGTAGTGTGAGTTGGAGCCAGGAATTTGGAGAGAGGAGTGGGAAACCGAGTAGCTGGGAGAGTGTGAACAAGAGCGGAGGGGGGGGGGCCCGCGATGGAGTCTTAAAGGGCTTCAGAGGTGCTTATGAACCTTCACGGACAGCCCCGAATCACTGAAGAGATATGAGATATCGGCTAAACTCAATTGTTAAACATCGCTGATGACTTTAAATGCTTCCCTTATGTTGATCATTGCTACGAGCCCAAATGACGCCATCTTGTGCAGTCAGCTCAAGCAACTGTGCAGTGGAGAGTGTCGTTCTTCCTCATAGGCAGGAAAAGCAGGACAGAGAAGGTCTGGCCCGAGTTTACACATGTGGAAAGTGCCAGGAAATTATAACCCTGTCTGACCCCAGAGTCAGGGATGTTACTGAACTTTTTCAATACATGTTACTGAAGAAAACAGCTCTCCCACCTTTGCCCAGTGCTCTTGACTCAACACTGTAAGAACCAAGATTTAAATGTCTACTGTCTGCCAGACAGTCCTGGCGCTTCATCCTGGTTTTTAACCACACTCTGTATGTTGGAATCCTCCTCTCCAAATTCTCTGGAAGACTGTCTGCTCTATGGTACATCCTTCCCTCCGCAAGCCATTGATGAGATGCACATGTTCTGGACCCCTTTCCGGTGAATGATGCTGGTGGCATGCTTGGCAATGAGCAGTTTTGCTTTTTCACAACTTTAGCTTGTTTCTGTACCCCACTTGTTTCTCTTACCGCTGCACAAGTGGCCTTCCACGGGGCGCATTGAGAGCTCAGATCCCCCAGAGTGACATTCAGTTTCTCCGGGTTGGATCCCACTAAGATCCTCTCCGTTTTTAACACAGGACTGGATACATGGTCCTGGCAGGAATGAGCTAAAAACAAGAAATACTTTCAGTGCCGGAGGAATGACTGGCGTTGAGTAGCTGCTAAATTCTCTGTTCTTTCATTATTGTATTCTCTCTAGGCAAATGGGAGGGACGATTTTCTTCCCTAAGATAAGATGGTGTATTTGTGTTTTCATACCTTCTCGCCTAGTCATGATGGACCAGTGTTCCTAACTGGGGACATTTTTGCCCCCAAGAGGACATTGGTTATGTCTGGAGACACTTTTGATGGTCAACAGCTGTAAGAGTGCTTCTGGAATCTAGTGAGCAGAAGTGCGAGGTAGCACTAACCATTCTACAGCGTGCAGGGCAGTCCCCCACCATGAAGAACTGCTGATCGTGGTGTTGAGAAATCTGGCCACAGAAGAAAATGCAGCTGGAATAAAGCTGGTGGGAGGAAACGGGAGGTGGGAGGAGACGGGAGGTGGGATGAAGGAAGGGCTGTTCTCCCCTTTGGATGTGATGTAACCAGTTTCACCAGGCAGAGCATCTGAAAGGCTCTCGGGGGAATACAGACAGCCGGGGTCAGGCCGCAGAGCAGATGGCCCATGGAATCCTGCTGTCTCCTCTTTTCCTCTAATATTTGATGAGGGATGGTGGCCCGAGTCTGGCAGCTGGCTGCCATTTACCCTCTTTGTCACAGAACATCACCCGAGGACTCTCTGTGGTCAGCACGATCTGATGTGTAATCAAGACTAACCACTTTTTCTGAACTGAAAATTGATGCTGAGTCAAGTCTGAGTGTATTTACGCTGACAGGAGGGGGCCCGAGACTCTGAAAGTAGGACAAGTCTGGAGCTCTGGTGTTATGTCACCCGGAGAGATAGGACAAAGGAACCCTGGACATGACTGTCTGCCTGCTGCCAAGGTGCCCCTGAGCCCCAGCTTCTTCATTTGTAAGAACAGGTTAAGGATACCTTGGCTGACTGGTGTAGGGTTTAATATTTTGTTGTTATTATTGTTACTGTTTTCATTTGTTTGTTTGTTTTTCGAGGCAGGGTTTCTCTGTGAAACAGTCCTGGCTGTCCTGGATCTCGCTCTGTAGACCAGGCTGGCCTCAACTCACAGAGATCCACCTGCCTCTGCCTCCCGAGTGCTGGGATTAAAGGTGTGCACCACCACTGGTATTGTTACTGTTTTTAAAAGAGAGAAAAAAAATATAAAGTTGGGTAGCAAGAGAGGGAAAGGGACCTTGGGAGAGTTGGGGAATGGAAAGAATAAGATCAAAATATGCTGTATGAAGAATTAAAAATAATAATAAAGAATATGCTTTGTAATTGCCAATGCAGCTAGCCAACATTTGGGGGATGGTTGGGATTATTAGGGATTGAACCTAGGGCTTTGGATATGCTAGGCAAGCCCGAAAACACTGAGTTACACCCCATTCCTCTTTCCTTTTTATTTTTTATGTTTTGCAGTAGTCTCACGTGTCTTGAACTCACTGTGTAGCTGAGGCAGATCTTGTCCTTGCTAGCCTCCTGCTTCAGCTTTCTGAGCAGCTGGAATTACATGTCTGTACTGCCAGGCACAGCTCAGCCCATACTGTAACTCAGAGTAGTTAACTAAACAATGACACTGACCCATTCTGTATGAGTGAAAAATAAGATTCTGCTTTCTATATTGAAATATACCCAACGCTAGTCACCATTCAGTTATCCAACTGGATACCATGTTGGCCCAGTGTTGGGTCCTGACCCCTGTTCCTTGGGTTGCCTTGCTTGTTGATTCCCTGCGGTTTCCTTCCTCCTACAACACCGGAGGTTCCTTGTTTGTGTATCCTGTATATTTGGTGTAAGCAGCTAGGATGCAAGAATGTAAAACATCTGTAGCGAACTTCTGCCCTCTGGGGTTCTCCCTCTGTGCTGTAAGCCTGTATTTAAGGCCTCTTCCCTCCTTCAATAAATGGCATTCGGCATTCGGCATTCTACTGAGATGAATGACCTGCTGTCTTGTCTCTCTCTGTTTTTAATCCTCAGCCCCTCGCTTGGACATGGTGAATGGGTGGTAGCACGGGCGCCACACCCCAAGAAGCCAAGGGCTGCTTTGTCCACTTAGTGGCATTTATGTCAAAGAAAAACCATGCTAATTGGCTATTACAATATAGGGTGAAGGTAAGCCTAGAAGGATGGCTTGCTTGGTAAAGTGCTTGCTATGAAAGACCTGAGTTGGGAATCTCAGCACATACGTAAAAAAGCCGAACACTGTGCTGTAATTCCACAACCGGGCAGAGGGGGCAGAAACATGAGAATCCCTGTCCAGCCAACTCTGGTTCAGTGAGAAATCCTGTCAAACACACAGAACAAACAAGCAATAGACAATGTGGAGAGTGATTGAGGAAGACACCGGAAGTAGCCCCCACCCCCGGAAGAATACCGGGTGAAAGTTATTTGCATAGTTATTATGTAATAACCAAAAGTTCTGATTAGGTACATATCTGCTCAGTTTTGATAAACAGAGGTATTTTTTTTTTCAGTGAAATATATCCCCCATCCAGCCCTCAGTTCCAGCAGAGTGTGTCGGGTGGCAAGAGAGCCCCCTCAGATGGAAAGGCATTTGGGAAGGTCCTATAATTCACTCATGACTTATCTGTTGGAGAGACAGTCTTTGGAAATGTAAGTCGCTTCAGGTCCTCGGTGGACAGTGCTGCTTGCTCCAGACACACTGTAAATATTTACTGGAGGAAAGAAGAGGCATGAGGCAGGCATGGAGTGGTCATCGGAGCCTGTTTACAGCAGGCACTTCATAAATGGGAGATTTGGGGATTTGTCCATGATGTGATTCTTGTGAGAATATTAGAAAGACTGTGCTTGGGTTCTACAGAAAGCATGAGAGAGGAGTCAGCACTCAGGAGCTTCATGGGTGTCACTTTCTTGGTTAAAAAAAAAAAAAAGACACCAATGGAACATCCGCCCTCCTTCTTCTTACACTGAATGCAGTTACGATGTCAAAATGGTGGCACAGAGTGACAGAGATCAGACCCGAAGCTGTATGTAAGGAGGGGAGTTGAGTGGTATGGGGGTACCTCGCTTCAAATTCTGTTTTCAAATTTTTATTTTATTTTATTCACCTTACATAACCTAGTGGGCTTTGATATGGTTTCTCTCTACACCCTTAGTTGGCGTTAATCCACACCCGTCCCTCATTCCCCTCCACTCTCGCACTGTGCACCGAACTCCCAGGATTTCCCCCTGCCCTGTCCACATCACAGTGGTCTACACAACGGAGTCACATCACAGTGGTCAGCGTTCCCCTCTCTACTGCCATCTCTCCTACATTCTACTGTTCCTCCCACCTAAAGACACCCCCTGCCAACGCCCCATCTCCAACTTCCCAGCCTCTATAGGTACTTGGGGTTAAACACACAAATAAAAGATTTTATTTGAAGCTAGGGCCCAAGACAGAACATACAGTATTTGTCAAATCATTCTTTTGGCCTGGGTCACAGGCTCATAGGTTCACAAGTGTCTTCATGGCAGGCACATTTCACTCTGGCTAAATCCTTCCTGGGTCCTCATCCTCCCATCCCGGTCACTGCACTCACCACTCACGTCCTCTTTGCCTCCCATCTCCCCCTTCTCTATTTCATTTCACCCATATTCTCCTCCGCCCCCTCCCTCACCGCAAGCCCCTGCCGACATCCCAGTTCTGGGTTCCTGGCTTCTGCGTGGACTCCAGGTTAAGCACACAAACAAAAACTTGATGCTAGGACCCGAGAGAGTGGGAATGAACATGGATGAGCTGGTATCTCTGTAGTAAGAGATAAAGTCCTTTGATAGATGCCCAGGAATGGTACAACTGGTCATATGGTAGATCTATTTCTTCTTGGGTTTTAAAAAGACATTTATTCATTTATTGTATGGGTGTGAGTGTTTTTGCCTGTACGTATGTATTGTATCATGTGACTGTATGGTGCCTATGGAGGCCAGAAGAGGTAATTGGATCCCTTGGAACTATAGCTTGTAGATGGTTGTGAATCACCATGTGAGTGCTGGGTCCTCTGCAAGAGCAACAAGTGCCCTTAACCACCCAGTCAGCTCTCCAGTCCCTTATTTCCAGTCTTTGAGAAACCTCTAGACTGATTTCCACAGTGGTCTCACTAGTTTGCACACCCACCAATTGTGTATAAGGTTCTCTTTTCCCCACACCCTCAGTCCTTTGGTTGTTATTTGTATTCCTGATTCTGGCTGGGGCAAGATGGCATCTTATGTAGTTTTAATCTCCAGTTATCTGATAGCTAAGGACATGTGTTACTAAGTGGAAAACCTCTGTGTCAGGCATGGGTAACCCCTCTTCGGGGAGAGGTTATGGACCAGGGGGCCCCAGAGGCACCCAAAACAACACAGGCTATTATCACTCTTGGTTTCCCACTACAACTAGATGGTAAGAGCCTCTTGCTGAAGACACCATCTGTTTGCTTGCAGGACACAGAGAAACCGCTCTTGAATTTACCAGGAAGCTCTCCCTGTAGTCTAGCCTTCATCCTGATGCAAGGTGTTTGGGGGAGGAAGGACATCAGTGGCCTTATCTAGTGCCGGACCCTTCGTGCTGTGATACTGTCAGGCAAGAGGTGCCCACCGGGCAACAGTGAAAACACTGTTTCTGGGGTAACCAACTGTTGTCTGACTGAATCTGAGTTCTGCTCTGCAGGAGGGAGTTCAAGCCTGGTACTGTAAAAATGGTCAGAGCTCCCGACAAGGGACAGTCAGAGGAGCTAGGGGAGAATCCATTGATGCTGTTTCTCTAGGTGTTCTTGTTATCAATTGCCTTCTTAATATTTATGTCTCTATCCATAGATTTGTGCTGCTCCCAGCCTTGGTCAGAGATGCTCCTAATTGCAATGGGTAGTGGATAGTGGGTAGTGCAGAGACTCACTACTGTTCGAAGTACTGAGAATACGTGACTGAGAGCTCACCCATTGATGGAACATCTCTATCATCTTCACCCTCCCAGTGCTCAGGGGACATCTAGGAAGAGGGGGCAGAAAGAATGTAAGAGTCAGAGGATAGGGAAGTGTGCTGGAGAGTTTTATATCACAAGCCAGAGTCACTGGAAAAGAAGTAACCTCAATTGAAAAAATGCCTCCACAATATCCACTGTAGGGCATTTTCTTAATTAGTGATTGATGGGGGAGGGTCCAGCCCATTGTGGGTGGTTCCATCCCTAGGCTCCTGGTCTTGGGAACCATAAGGAGCCATGAGGAACAAGCCAGCAAGTAGCACCACTCCATGGGCTTTGCATCAGCTCCTGCCTCCAGGTCCCTGCCCTGTTTGAGTTCCTGTCTTGACTGCCTTTGATGATGAACAGTGATGTGGAAGTTGCTTTGGGTCACAGTGTTTCATCACAGCAACAGTAAGCTAACTAAGACATAAAGGACAGCTGTAAAATGCCCAGATATGACATGACTATTGCACATGAACCCACAGCAGCCTGCACAAGACCGAGCCAGTTAAAAAATCCAACCTGGAGGAAGGAGGGTCTTCTGAAGTCTTACTCCTACCTGAGGAGCTATTGGAAATTGATTGGCTCTGGGGGGAGGAAGAGTCGCTGGTAGATTGCCCGAACTGCAGTGAATGGCCCCTCACCCAGGATCATACGGGCAGGACTAACTGGAATCATGAGTTAATAAGTAAGTAAATAAATACATTTAAAAGAGGACATGAAGTTGGGAGCCAAATGTGATGGAGGGGGTCCTGGAGGAGTTGGGGAGGGTAAGTGGAGGAGGGTGGATACGATCAAAATACATTATATACATGTATGAAATTTTTAAAGAGTAAATTACAAACATTGTCCAAAAGAGGCATTGAATAGCAAGTTCAAAGGAACCCATTTCCCAGTGAAGTAAATCCACCCTGCACCTTCTACCTTCTACCTGTGGCCAGAAATCCCTGATAAACAAGCCAGTGAGGTGAGGGGCACAGGGTCACCTGACAGACACATGGTGGGAACCTGCCGTGCAGGGGACCTTCCTGGGGAGGGGGCACTATACCGCACAAACCCAGGGACACACTTCCTGTGAAGCCCAGTTAAAATACTGCCCTGGAGCTGTGCAGTGAAGTGGTCCAAACTACGTGCCACACAGACGGGCGAGCCAGTGTTCTTACCTAAAGGTACTTAAAATCAGTTGTGCGTGGTGAAGGCATGAGACAAGCATCAGGGACACTGTGTAGCTGTGTAGGGCAGAAGGAGGCAGACCGGAGCCTATCAACTCACGATCACAGAAGTAATAATAATGTACTATTAAAGAGTTGGCAGGTATGAAGGCAGATGCGTCAGAAATGGCTTTGTACAGAAGGCAGCTCTGACCATGAACCTCAAGAGAGAGCTCGAACAGGGTGTGGACTAGCATAGTCTGCTAAAAAGGAAGTAGGTCTCTCTTGAGAATAGGGCGTGGGTGAGTGTGCAGCTCCCGTTTCACTTAGACCCCATATGAAGCAAGTTTATGAGCCCTTTTTATAAACAAGGGAGCTGGAAGGAGATTGTAAAGAGTTTGCCTGAGGCTTTATAGCCAATAATGGGGACATTGGACTCAAAAGTAGACCCATTTGCTGTCAGAACTTGTGGTCTGTAAGCCCACACTAAAGTGAGTCCAGGTAGGGAGCGGGGAAGGAAGTTACCCACTCAGTAGGAAGGCCACGGAAGCTGTCTACTCCATACCTGACTTGAAACATACTCATTCAATGCGCTGGGCATTCTGTGAAAGTCAGTAAAATTGATTAACTCTAGAGACCCCCTGTGCCGTGTTACATGAGACAGACAGGGATAGGTAGGCAGCTTTGGTTTCAGTCTAGCACCCAGGATTTCAGCCACTCACCTTCGTGTGTGTGCATGCGTGTGTGTGTGTGTGTGTGTGTGTGTGTGTGTTTCTGTGCATGTGTGCATGCATGTGTGTGTATCTGTGTGTGTGTGTGTGTGTGTGTGTGTGTGTGTGTGTGTGCAGGTTCTCATACAGGGATGGTGGACAGTGACTCCAGCATGAATGTCTAGGCTGGGAGTGATATGAGGCGCTTCCTTTCTCTGTGATCACCTTTCCGTTTGATTTCTGAAGCTGACCCCGAGGCAGTGGGCTGTGCTCTGTGTTTATTGGGGGAAATTACCCCAGAATCTTGGAGTGGGGCAGGATCGCGAAAAGGATGGAAAGGGGGTCTTTATAGAGGGTGGTCTTGAGGTGGCCTCTGATGTGAGGAACTGAGGTTCAACCCCCCTAACACCTTCCGAGGAACACGAGGACTGTATCTCAGCATTATCTGGCTGAGAACGGTGTTGCTCCCTCACTCTGGGTGGTCAGTCCTGAAAACTGTTCCATCAAAATTCAAGGCTAACAAGATAGTGAGGAAGCCAGGGAGGAGCGCGGTGCTGGCAGTAGCCTTCTGGCCGCAGTGAAGTGATGGCAGGGGCCAGACGTGTCCCAGGCAGCCTGCGTTCTGAAGCCGCAGGGATCACAGACCTGCCTGCGTTCCTTATCTAATATATTTAGGACTTCTGCATAGATTTTGTGTCAAGAGAACCGTGTAGCATGTGGCCTTTGTGTCTGGCTTTTTTCACTCAGCATGGTGTTTTCAAGGTCGCAAAACATAAATTCAAAAGAAGTATTTTTGTTGCGGTCCTAGCTGGAATCGGAAGGCGAATCGCCCCTGGAGAATGTCACTGCTTGGAGAGCAGCGCCGCCTGGTGGAATCCTGGTGAAGTGTGCTAGCTCAACAGCAGGAACATCTATCTGCCAAGCTGTCCTCGGAGGGGGACTAACGGGAGAAGGGTTCCCTTTTAAAAGCAGAAACAAGCTTTAAAACATTTAGCATGCAACAACTACCGAAGATGTACAAAAACAGGATTTCTAGGGTTAAAAAAAACCAAACCTGTAAAAACCGTTGTTAGCAATTGCTGGTCAACATGCTGTAGGGAGTGCTCGGTGAGGCTGAGAGAGTACGTGGGGCCATTTGCATTGCTCACAATTACTCCAGCAGGATTCCACGTCCGTTCGTATAGACTGTCTTCAACGAAATAACAAGGGCGCTTGGAGAAATCCACACTTAAAGATGCGTCAAATGCCTATAAATTAAAACTAAACGCGGTTCTGCTGTTACTTCCACTATTAGTAGCAATGGAGAGTTTCAGTCCTAAAAATCGCCCTGTCAGGATCCAAGTCCACGGCTAGGAAGACAATAAAGAAGAAACACATCCCTGTGGTCATAAGGCTACATCGGGCCTCGTTCTGGCCCACTGAGGCATGCTAAATAGATTTGCAACAGAATATCTGTCCCCATTATTTGGTTCCTCTTCTATCTGGGCTGAAGTGTTTTCCGGGGCCCATGCTCTTCCTCGTATGTAAAATGAACTCATTGAAACAGAAGCGAAGCGTCTGGGAAAAAAAGAGCTTTATGTTTGTCGCTGTGGCAAAATGCCGGGATGGTCACTCCATGATGATGTTTGCAGCCCATGGTCACGGGCCGGTGGTGAGGTGGCGCACTGTGGTGGCAGCCGCGGGCAGAAAGGATCTGCTCATCTCATGGTGACCAGGATGTGAAGGGAGAATGTGTTTCTAGCATCCCTGTCAAGGACCCTCTCCCAGTGACCCTCTCTCTCCAGTTAGGCCCCCAGCTCATTAAATTTCTGTCAACTGCTGGTAGCACCTCCAGCAAAGGCCCAAACCTCTAGTTCGTGACCTTTGGGCGGGGTCTAGATCCAAACCATAACAGAAAGCAGTGCAACGTGACTGTTAAGATCCTGCTCTCACTCTTCCAGGTTTAATGCCTTACGTCATCAGCGACCGTGTCCCCGCCTTAAAAAGCCACACACGGACCCCCACACTCTCTCTCTGCACCTCTCTTTCTGTTTCCTCTCTGC
>CABHPQ010141878.1:0-19422 GCA_902168405.1 Peromyscus aztecus | reverse complement strand
ACAGCCCTGGTTGTCCTGGAACTCACTTTGTAGACCAAGCTGGCCTCGAAATCATAGAGCTCCAACTACCTCTGCCTCCGAGTACTGGAACCAAAGGTGTGCACCACCATGGCCCAGCTTTTTTTTTTTTTTGGGCAAGGTTTTACATTGTAGCCCTGGCTGGTCTGGAATTTGAGGCAGTCCTACTTTAGCATTATGAGTGCTAGAATTACAGGCATGTATTACCATGCCCAGCTCCCCTAGCCCAATTGGGATGAAACCCAGCCCTCAGGTTTTTCTGTTTGTTTGGTTTTGGTTTTTTTTGGGGGGGGGGGTTGGTTTTTTGTGACAAGGTTTCTCTGTGTAACAGTCCTGGCTGTCCTAGAACTCAATCTGTAGAGCAGGCTGGCCTTGAACTCACTGAGATCCTCCTGCCTCTGCCTCCCAAGTACTGGGCTAAAGGCGTGCACCACCACCCAGGGGCCCAGCCCTCCTCCTGTGTTCACACTCTACCACTGAGCTGCACCCCCAGCTCTCCTCTCAGTCTTCTCCACAGCTTGTTTTCTCCCCCATCTGAACATGAGTCCCGATGTTCCTCTCTCTTTTCCTCCTTGGTTCATATCAGTGGGCCACAGCTTGTTTCCCTTCTTCCCTCTAGACCCTCAGAGTCCACTGGTGAAAGAGCTGAGTGAAGTTTTTGAGACTGAAGCCTCCAAATCCATTTCCCCGCCAGAGCTTGCTCTGCCCCAGCAAACTCCTCTATCTGCTGAACTGGACCTGCCTTTGGATACTCAGTTATCCCTTGAGGACCAGTTGCTGCCTTGGAGCCAGACTGAACTCCCCTCCAAACAGGGGTTTACCAAGGAGGAAGCTAAACAATCCACAGAAACCATAATTGCCAGCCAGAACTTGGAGAAGCCCTCAAGAGATCCTGAGACTCCCCAGTCTTCAGGTACAAAATTGAAGAGCAAGATGGAGGGAAGAGAAGCTGGGATCGTGTCCTGGGCTAATGTAGGAAGAATAAACTAAGCCCCCATTCTGAGTCCTTCCTTTGACAAAACCTTTCTTCCCCTAGGTTCTAAGCGCACTAGACGGAAAGCAAACAGCAAGGTGCTTGGGAGATCTCCTCTCACCATCCTGCAGGATGACAACTCCCCTGGGACTCTGACATTACGGCAGGTAAAGAAAGAGAGGGTGAAAATTCACCACGAGTATCCATCTTCATAGTGGGAGACCCTTTCCCCAGCTCTTACCTCTCCTTAGCGGCCCTCTGGCCACTCGGCTCACATACCGCCTTTTGCAGGGTAAGCGGCCTTCTCCTCTAAGTGAAAATGTTAAGGACCTAAAGGAAGGAGTCGTTCTTGGAACTGGAAGATTTCTGAAAACTGGAGGAGGAGGAGGAGCATGGGAGCAAAGCCAGGACCATGACAAGGAGAATCAGCATTTTGCTTTGATGGAGAGCTAGGTCCATGCTGGGTTCACCCAGAGCCTGGTGATAGTCAGTGTTCTTCACCCCCTCCCCAAGGGCACTGAGGAAAGTCTTGTTTTCTGGTTCCTCCCAGGCTACCACCTCTGGTACTTGGACATTTTTTGTTTTGTTTTGTGTGTTTCTTGTATAGTAAAGGAGATGATTTTAAATAATGCTTTAGGAAGTTAGACAAAGCTGCACTGGGTCTTTTGTATGGAGAATGGCAGTCTGGGGGTCCGTGAGCCCCAGGTATATCTATCTCTCTGCTGTCACTTCTGAGCCTCTTTCTATGCCGTAAGTTTCGATGTTCCCCAAGGCTCTGCCTTTGGCCCCTCTCTCCTCTTTGGGCTTAGCTATTACCTGCTTTTGAGAACTTTCGGGTCCCTCTTTCACCCTTTTATTCAGCTGCCACATAAGCACTCAACATTAGTTCCCTTAAAATAAAATGTATGCTCTTTCCCTAAAGCTTTTCCTCATTGCCTATTCCCTACCCTTATGGATAGGAAGGGCCATCACCCACCTACCTGCCCGAACATTAATCTAGGCCTCGGTCATCATATTGAATTCTTCTGTTTAGAATGACGTATGTGTGAGTATGGTCACTAGGTCTTGGTGATTCTACGTTTTCAATCTCTTCTCCTCCTGATTTGTCAGTGTGTGTGTGTGTGTCGCTGGAGACTGACCCAGAGCTTTGCTCATGTTAGGCAAATGCTCCATTACTGAGCCTCACACTCAGCCCGGTCCTGTCATCCTTGCATTTCTTGCCGCCTGCCTCACATCTTATCTCTAGAGGGCCAGTCTCTTTCCATTTCAGCACCCTAAACTGTTGGCAGAGCAGTTTTCCTGACAAGCTTAAAGATCATGGTAATACCCCACTTGGAACTCTTTAATGGCCTCCAAGGCCTTTATGTCAACTCCTGTGCAGGCATGCACACATGACTGTGGTCTGTAGCCAGCTGTTGTGTGCCTCCCGGCCACTCAGCCTCCTCAGGAAAGCTCAGCTTCTGCCTTGATCCTTCTTCCTGCCCACAGTCTACCTAGTACTTAGCCTTCATCCTAGTACCTGTAATACCTTGTTGCCCGTTAACGGGACCTAGGTCTTCTTGTAGCACAAAGAGGGTGGAAGCTGCCATCAAGGATGCTACATTTTATTAGGTAATAATAGAGGGGAGGAAAGGGTAGAAAAGGAGAAAGTGTGAAGGGGCCAGGAGACTAGTAGAGACATCCCATAATCATGAGCTGAGCACCTTGGCCGTTCCAGGTCTGGGCAAAGGCTGCTGGCAGCTCAGGAGGACTCTAGGGGCTGAGAGAGGGTCTGTTCTTGTTTATTAAGGGAAGCTGTGAGGACTATGGAAAGGGGAGGCCACGGGAGGAAGTGGGGCAGTTCTTTGCCCTTGTGTCCCTGATGCTTCCAAAGGCACACTCCCATAATCCCTACTGCTCTCAAAAGGAAGTTGACTGGGAATGGCCCCTGGGCTATAGAAGACTGATCCTAAAGAGATGGGGATAGGAGGAAGCAGCTGAGAATCTTCATGGCTTCCCGCCTCTCTTCCTCTAGCCTCCTTAGTTCCAGATTTTGAGGAAGCTGTCCCAGGAACCAGTGGCCACAGCCATGCCATCAGCTGTGACCCCCAGGCAGCTGACTCTGTTGTCATGGCCAGAGAGTATGCCTGAGGAAGAGAGGAAAAAGTCAGCCTACTTTCCCAGGTGTGTAAGGGCCCATAACGTACAGAAGCCCCAGCCTGGGGAGGCTAGACTCTGCCCTGATGGAGACTAAGGAACTGAAGGAGGATTAGCCCTGAGGAAAGGAATTTATCGTCAGGCCAATTCCTTGTCCAGAATTTGAGTCCCTGGTGGGGTGAGGGTGAACTGTTAGGAATGTCAGTGTGCTGAGGAAGACCAGGGTCACTTGGATGGGCCCAAGGAAACAGTCCTTTGTTTCTAGGTTTTTGTTTTTGTTTTTTTAAAGCAAGGCCCAGAAAAGTGGTATGTATAAGATAAACCCAAAAAGTAACCAACTGGGTCGGCTTTGGAGCCTAATTCCGGGGTATGTCTTGTTTCGTTCTTCTCCTGGTCTCTCCTGATGGAAGTCAGGTTCCTTCCACTCTAGACTGTGCCAGTCCTAGACAACCCCAGGCTGGGCCAAGGACCCTTGGCCTACTCTCATTCACACCTCCCCGAGGCTGTCCCTTAAGTGTGGGGCCCTGGAAGCTCCGGTCCCCAAAGGACTGGGCATTTAAGATACACTGGTTTGGGGTGGCCAGAAGGAGCAGGCGTGGCCCTGGGCAGGGGAAGGGCTGCAAAGAGCACTTTGTGTTTGGGGAATGTGGTCTCAGTTTCAGAAGCAAAGGGTGCTGGTTTCCAAGGCACAGGTTAGGCAACAATTAGGAAACGGCAGTAAGGGGTCCCCATAAAGAAACTGGGAGGGAAGGAAGAAGGACTGGGGAGTCTGGGCCAGACCCTTACCTACACGCTCACACTTCATAGAGTCCCAGACATTGCAGTTGAAGTCATCATAGCCTGCGAAGAGCAGGCGACCACTGAGCGAGAAGGCTACTGATGTGATGCCGCAGATAATGCTCTCATGGGAATAGGCAGTCAGTTCCTGGTCTGCCCTCAGGTCAAACAGACGGCAGGAGGCATCATCTGAGCCAGTGCAGATGGCCTCTCCATTGGGAAAGAACTGAGAATACAGGTAAGAGGTGGTCAGGGCTCACCTGGGGCGGCCTTGCCTTCCTGCCTGCTTCCTGGTTTCCAGGGGAGTGTGAGCTACTTCTCAGCCTCTCTGCCTGTCCGGTTCTGAGTAGGGTGAGGCAGCCGGTGCAGCATAGCTGTTCACCGCTGTGTTCTTGTGGCTTCCTCTGCCCTTGACTCCAGCGCTGTAGACAGGCGTCATTGCCATGTTGCAGGCAAGAGCACCGAGGGTTCCCAGGGTCACACAACTAAAAGATCAGACTCCTGTGATTATCCTAAGCACTAAATCAGGGTGTGTGAGGACAGCATGAGGTCCAAGCACATAACCCGAATGTCATCATGAAGAACAACAGGTGTACTTGGAGGGAAATTATAGAAAACTGGTGTGCCCTTATCAAGAAGATGTAATGCCACAGACCCCAGAAAAGTAGAAAAATGGTTCCAGTCTAGAGACAAAAGACGTGGCAAGGATGTACATGTTTCTGGATCGGGTTCTGGGTAGAAAAACATTGCTGATAAGGACATTTATGAGATAACTGGTTAAATATGAGTATGAGCTGCAGTATTCTGTAAATGTTGAATTTCCCGGTTTTTACAAATTATACTGGGGCTGGAGAGGTGGCTCAGGAGTTAAGAGCACTCACTGCTCTTGCAGAGGACCCAGGTTCAGTTCCCAACACCTACATGGTGGCTCACAACCATCTGTAACTCCAGTTCCAGAGGACCTGACACCTTATCTCCACAGGTGTCAGGCATGTATGTGGTGTACAGACAGACAGACATGCAGGCAAAACACTCAAACACATAAAACTTACACTGTAGCTGGGAATGGCCACTACACCTGTAATCTTAGCACTTGGGAGGCTGAGGCAGGAGAATTGCCTCAAGTTCAAGGCTAGCCTGGGTTCCAGGGTGAGACTATCAAAAAATATAATAAGTTGAATCCCTAAAACTCCGAAGGCTGAGGGAGGAGATTGTAAGCCTGAGGCCTGCCTGAGTTATGAAGTGGGCTCTGGTAAAGCATTGTCAACCCAGTTTCAAAAGCTGAAAGAAAGGGCTGGATATACAGCTCACTAGGCTTAACCTGGGTTCATTCTCTAGTATGATAAAAATAAAATGTGTAGGATGGGCGGTGGTGGCACAGGCCTTTAATCCCAGCACTGAGGAGGCAGAGGCACGTGATCTCTGTATGTTCAAGGCCAGCCTGGTCTACAGAGTGAGTTCTAAGACAGCCAGAGCTACACAGAGAGACCCTGACTCAAGAAAAAAACAAAGTATGGAAAGTAAAGTAGTAAGTTAATTTTAACATCTGGGGGTGGCTAGGGGGCTCAGTGGGTAAAAGGACTTGCTACACAAGCCTGATGCCTGATGACCTGAGGTTGACCCCCAGAACCCACAGTTCTGAAGGGGGGAACAGACTCCTCAAATCTGTTTTCTGACTAGTCCCACACATGCATTATACACACTCAAGATAATTTTTTTAAAAATTAAAAATTGGGCATGTCATGGTGGCACACACCTTTAATCCCAGCCCTTGGGAGGTAGAGGCTGACAGATCTCTGAGTGTGAGGCCAGCCTGGTCTACATAGCAAATTCCAACCTAGCTAGACCTTGTCTTTAAGGGGGATTTTTTTTTTTTTAAACTTGTGATTTAGGGCTGGAAAGATGGCTTAGCAACTAAGAACACTTGCTCTTGCAGAGGACCCAAATTCTGTTGGGTCCCAGCACCCACATACATGACAGCTCATAACTGTGACCCAGCAGTTCCAGGGAACTCAACCCCCTCTTCTGCCCTCTAAGAAGTATTTAAGGGGCACAGAGCCATGATATGTGTAACATACTCTCAAAGGACCTAGGAATAAGGCCCTAGAGTGCAGCTTGCTGATCGGGCATTTGTCTTGCATGTGGAAAGATCTGAGTTGGGTGTACAGCGCTACACACCAGACACACAGAGAACAGAGGGGAGGATCTAAGTGTGAGTGAGTGTGTGCTCATGTGTGTCTAGAGACAATGGTAAGCAAATGTGGCAAAATGTTCACAGTGAATCTGGGTGAAGCAGACATGGGATTTCTTGTCATTGGTTTTAAAACTCTCCTATAAAGGTAAAATTATTTTTAAAAATACTAAGGAAAGGGCTTAGGGGTGCTGTGGAAGTGGGTTAGAGCTGTGTTTTAGGGCTTAAGGGAGTTCCTGAAGGGCACACATGAAGAGACACTCACACAGATAGCATTGATGTCTGATTCATGGCCAGTGAAAGTCTGGCGGCAGGTCCCTTCCCTCACATCCCAGAGCTTTGCGCTGGCGTCACAAGCTCCCGAAATGAAAAGTCTGTAGTCTGGAGACACAGCCAGGCTCATGCAGTCTCCAGTGTGTCCCACAAACACCGTCTTCTGCTGCCCCGTCTCAATGTCCCACAAGGCACTGCCAGGAGAAAAGGGGCCCGTCACAGAGAACTGTCACAGTTGCCCAGGAAGGACGACCTTCCAATCCTCCGCACCCATGGCATTCAACCCTTACCACGTGGTGTCCCCAGAGCTGGTCACAATGTTGTTGTCATCCAGGAAGCGGCAACAGGAGAGATAACCTAGAGGTGGTTAGAAGGACAGTGCCCTGGCTCAGGGTCACAACTGGCCAGGGGCCTGGACTTCCATGACCCCTACATAGGAAAGGAGGAGGGCTTCTCACCTGTGTGAGCCGAGAGTTCCCGGCTGACCTTAACATTGCCCTCACGGGATTTGAGGCTGTAGATGGAACACATGTTGTCCAGCCCCCCACATGCCACAAAGTTCCCTGATGGTGCATAGGCACAGGTCATGACCCAGGAGGAACGCAGTGGAATAGCATGTACCTGCAGAGAGGGTAGATTTGGGGCAGGTAGGACCTGAGCTTCAGGTGAACAGGATAGAGAGATTGGGCATGGCAACCCTAGGAAGGATGGAGGGTCCTTCCTGGAGGATGGTCAGTAGAAAGGGCTGGTACCTTGTTAGTGGTGTAAGTGTCCCACACGATCAGCTTCCCATCCTGCGAGGCACTTACCAGCAGCCTGGAGAAAGGGCATCTATGTCATCCTTACCTCTTTTCCCTGCCTCTCCCTCCCTTTTAGACCCCTTTGAATCCTCACTTAGAGTCAGTGGCCCAGTGCATGGCATAGATCTTGGCCAGGTGTCCCCTTAATGTCCTCCGTGTACGCATCTGGACTCGTCCCACCACCTCTAGGCTAGATACAAGCTGCAAGAGAAAGGAGTATCGGGTTTCACATGTCTGCCACATCCCCTGCTCTGTACAAGCTCCTGCTAGGGGCCGGACACTCTAGCAGGTTCCCGAGGTCCCTGGCCTGGAGTGACTGGGCCTCTTGGGGAAGACAGGTGCTGGCATAGCTTTTGGCAGGCTGCTCAACAGCAGAGGTAAGTGTTTAGCACAGTGTCTCCAGATTGAGGGGAGGAATCGCTAGTACGGAGATATTCCCACCTTGGTCAATCTCAACTGTTGGTATGAGGTCACTGATCATTAACTTGGGAAGAGAGACACAGATGATAGGAGACTGGTAGGTGCCTGTCCTCACACACACCAGTAACACATGACCAACACCCATGGGTTCCAAGGCATTGCCATCACCTGGGACTGCCCCTCCTGAATTCCAGTTCTCCATCCCTTCAACCACAGCCAGCCTCCCAGTTGGTAAGCCTCCAGAGTCCACAGATTAGGTCTGTCATACATTGTCAACTTCAGCAAATCACATCTTTCCCTGAGCCTATTATCTTACAGAGTTGCCATGGAATCATAGAAAGTTATGTATTTAAGCATCTAGCATAGTACCTTTCTCATGATATTTACTCTTATGAACATATTTAATATAATTGATTCTATTTTCTTTCTTCCCCCTCAGTACTGGGGATTGAACCGAGGGCCTCAGGTATGCTAGCTCGGAAGTCTACCACTGAAATATATCCCCAGACCCTTTTTTACTTTTTTAAAAATATGTTTCTATTAACTATTTGATAATTTCATACATGCATGCAATGCACTTTGATCACATTCACCCCTACTTCTAGCTCCCCCCAGATCTACCCTTCACCTCCTACTCCCCCCTCAACTTCATATCTTCTTTTTAAAATTTTTTCCTAGCTCAACTTTTACTTTTTATTTTGAGACAGGCTGGTCTTAAACCACTCTGCAGCCCAGGCATGGCTTGACTTTTCAATCCTGCCTCAGCCTTCCATGTAGCTGAATTCCAAGCCTTGTGCCACCCAGCATGGCTTGGTACTTACTGTCGGTCCTAAGAAACAGTGTTATTTTGTATATCACCTAGAAAGAAATAGGCTAACACGGTGTCATGTATTGTCAGATGCAGCTTGATTTTAGAGAACTCTGAAGAAACAAGCATTTTAGAACGGATGAAATGCAGTCTTAGACAACCGTCAATTCAAGTCTATGAGAAATCCTGCACACCCCCTCCATCCTCACTGCTAAGGATGAAGGGGACAAGACCAGTGTCTGTGTCTTCAGCATCCAGTATAATGCCCGACCCAGAGCAGATCTTAATAGATGTTTGTTGCATTAATTCATGACTGTCTCTCCTCACTCTAAGGACAGGATGTGCTACAAGCTCAGGCAGCAGTATGTTGCTGGTCATGAAGTACTCATTCAGTCCCCTCCCCTCCCCTCATGTCCTGCTTCAGAGGGGTAGAAAGTCTCACCTCAGCCAGGGTGATGTCCGCACAGGCTTTCCTGGCATCCTGCGGGGAAAGCAGGCATCAAGGAAGCTGTGGTAGGGTAGGGGCACACACATGCACTGCACACATGGGTGGGCATGGGGCTCTGCAGTTGGGTGGTGGTCTCAAATGTGAGGTCCAAATTTAAAGTCTCTGAATCCTTCTAGATCAGAGAGGTCTCTAAAGTGTCACCCAAGAGTAAACCCAACCTCCCAATCCCTCCCAGGCCACACTCCCACATGTCTTGAGTTCTGTTTTCCAGGGTCCCCAGGATGAGGGCTCTGGGGTTACAGCAATCTGCTTCTTGAGCTGCTCCGCTTCCTGCCTCAGCTGCTCCATCTCCCCCATGGTGCCCAGGTCGAGGGGTAGTTCTGGCTCCTGCCAGGAACATGGAATAGGTGTTGGGGAGTCCCCATCAGACCATGTTGCTGTCCTTTACATCCTACCATACTCCTGAAAAGTGATGGGGGGCTCCCCTTCCTCCTGAGCTAGGTCCTGTGCATCAATCCCAGCCCTGCCTGAGCCCTCCCTGTGGGCCCCCAATCCCAGAGGGCAGAGCCGGCCAGCTCCCTCTTACTTGGGCTCTGGCTGGACTTCTCCCAGGTTTCCGCTTCCCAGGCGCCTCCTGACTCTCTCAGCTGCGATGCCTGCCTGTCACCTGCCCCCTCTGCTGCCAGAGGAGCTGGCCTGGCCTGGCCCCGACTGGGAGGGGGGAACTGACAGGGAAGGGTAAGACCAACGACAACCACGTCAGGCAAATGAAATCAGCTGGCGGGGTGGGGGAGAGGCCAGGGAGGGAGCTGTGTGGCTTCCAGAGACTTGGGCCAGCCTGGAGGGGTGGGGAGCAGGCCTGTGAGCCAGAGAAGAGCAGCACCCCCCCCATCCAGCCACTAGAAGGGGGGAATAAAGGGGAGCCTCCATGGTCAGTCTGCCAGCAGAGATAAGAGCATCAGGCCCACAGATCAGAGAAAAGCTGTGAGGATTACTGGTTGGGTTTGGGGAGAGGAACAGAACAAGAGCAACCACAGCTCCAGTGACCCCCAGGCCCTAGCTCTAACTGGTGGTCATGATCTTGGCAGTGCAGGCCTGTTCAGCAAGCAGGCCAGGAGCCAGGACGGACGGGTGATAGATGACCCTGTTGTCAACACCCCAAGCCATGTTCCCTCATCGAGGGCTGTGGGGGAAGAGGGTACAGTCAGAAGCTGAGATTAGAAGGGGCTGATCTGGATAATCCTTTTTCTCGACAAGCCCCAACAGCCCCAACCAGCTGCCCCTGGGCCTGATCCTAGTTGGGGGAGTTGGTCCAGGGGGGAGCTGGGCTGATGTGCCCCTGCCTTGTGGGCAAAGAAAGGACTACAAAGAGAACGGAACCCTGTATCCTGCTCCTAGGCTTGGGGGGGGGGGTCTGTCTTCACGCTTTCTCACATGATTCCTGGGGTCTTACTGGACTGTGAAGGTAGGAGCCAGAGGGATCAGGCTACCCTCTCACCCATACTCAGGAAGAGATGACAGGGCTTGACAGATGACAGAGTTGGAGACCCAAGGAGCAGCTGTGGTGGTGGTGATGGGGCACATGGGTCTATTTGCATGAGGCAGCAGGTGGCTGAGATTTCCCTGACAAATCACAGGCTCTCATGACTCCGCCTCTGGGAGGCCCAAAGACACCACCTGTCTCCTCCCAGGCCAGCCTTAGCCACCCCCACCTCCAGTAGCCACAGAAGCTGAGCTAGACCAGACCAGGCCCTGGCTGGGGATGTTGTTCTTTATTGCACAGGTTGGGACAGGATGGGATTGTCTCCTCTGTGTCTTCCTTATTAGGAGTTAGCCTTCAATCCTTGCCATGCCCTTCAGGGACACATAATGATCTTGTCTGTCCTAGTGACCCTGCAGGTCCCTCAGCCTGGGCCAGATCTGGCTTCTGGGCCTGTTGGGCTCTAGTCTAAGTCTGTGTAGTAAGCTTGTGAGTCCAGGGCTGGGTGGCCCTTGTAGGTCCCCACGATGGTAGACTGAAGGGACAGGACGTGCTACTCTGCTCCTGATGTCACACAGGCCTTCGCATTGGTTCCTTCCCACGTCAAGTGGCCATATCCCTAAGAAGTTGGCTCAGTCAGTCACAGCTCCTCTCGAACCCGGAGTAGCTTCCCAGCCTTGTCTTGGGCCCGCTGAAGCCTGTGACTTGGGGGTTCTGGGGAAGGGTCTCTGCGGAGAATTTCTTCCTCTTCCTCCTCTTCCTCCTCCTCCTCTTCCTCCTCCTCCTGCAGCAGTTCTTTGGCTTCTATCCACTCCTTGGGGAGGATAAAACTGTGGTTCGGTGCTTGGCATCCACCTTCCCTGGGCCAGCCAACAGCGTCACTGTGAGCCTCACCCCTGCACAAGCCCCGCAGTGACCACCCACCCATCCCTTCATATCCTCCTCACCTGCTCCCTGTGCTCGGGCGCCCATGTGTGCCACAGTGCTAGGGCGCAGCGCCGGCCGCGTGTCACAGCCCACACACCATGGGGATTCTCACCACCAGAGCTGAAGGCCACGAGGCGCCCACATCGAGGACGAACCTGAGCCTGAGGGGTGGGGAAACAGCATCAGACTTCCTGTCCGTTACTCCTCACTAATTCAGGCACTTGTGGTGATATTTTATTTGTGCTCTAACAAATAAAACTTACCTGGGGACCAGAGGACAGAGCCAGCCCCTAGATTAAGACAGTGGTGGCACACACTTAATCCTATCGGGAGGCAGAGATCCGTCTGGATCTCTGTGAGTTCAAGGCTACACTGGGAACAGAGCCAGGCGTGGTGGCACACACCTTTAATCCCAAGCAAAGACATGAGATCTCAAGTGCTGGGATTAAGGCACGTGCCACCATTGCCTGACTTCTATGTTTAACACGTGGCTGGCTTGTCCTCTGACCCTCAGCTTTACTGGGGTGCACAGATGAAGTGTCACCACAGGGACTAGCTTGGGGCAAACGAGAAGCCGGCCTTAACTCAGGGAGGAAGAGTGCAAGGCTGGAGGGGATGGAGCCAAGGGGCAGGTGCCTCCTGGGGCCCCGTCCTGGAGCCTGACCCTCCCTGCCTGACCCCGTGAGCCCGGAGTGAAGCACTCCGAGGGCCCTAGAGCAGCACCAATGGGACAGGAGGTGATGAGGACCTTCGATGCATTTCCACTCTAAGGAAATCCTAGACTGTACATGAGTACACAGAAGACAATTGTTCCCCTCTGCTTATGCCTTTAGAGGGAAGAGTAAGAGAGAATGCCTCTGTGTAACTCAGGCTGGCCTGGAACTCCTGCCTCAGCTTCCCTAATGATAGGATTACAGGTGTATACTACCATGCCTTAGAACTTCCACACATGGTGGAAGGAGAGAACCAACTCCTACAAGCTGTCCTCTGTGTGTGGCATGCACCCTCCTCTCTGCCCATCCCTTGCACATGCACACACAGATGCCCATGTAAAATAAATCAACATTTTAAAAAGCTACTTCTCATAGTGCTGGGAAGATGGATTAGTGGGTAAAGTGCTTGCCGTGCAAGTGTAAGGATCCGAGTTCAGATCCCCAGCCCCCACATACAAGCCAGGTGAGGGAGCTCAAGTCTGTAATCCCAACACTGCCACGCCCAGATGTGAGGGAGAGGCGGGGTAAGGATGACACCCGATGGTGCGTTCTGATCTCCACATGTGTACTGTGGCATGCACACATCTGCACTCCATAAAATATATGTGTGCAAAGCCAGGCAAGGTGGCACAGGCCTTGAATCCAGCACTTAAGAAGCTGAAACAGGCCGATCTCTGTGGTTCACAGCCAGCCTGGTCTACATGTGAGTTCCAGGCCAGCCAGGGCTACACAATGAGACCTTATCTCCAAAACCAAGTCAGTCACTTGGGGTGGTGCATGTCTATAATCTCAGCACCCAGAAAGCCACAGCAGGAAGATTGCTGTAAGTTCAAGGGCAGCCAGGGCTAGCTATATAATCAATTCAAGGCTAAGCTGGGCAATGTAGCAAGACCCTGTTTACAGTAATAATAATAACAACAACATCAATAATGTTAATAATAATGGGTACTATTACTGTCACCCTTAGTTAGGAAAGTGAATTTCAAAAGCGTTAAGAACCCCAATCTCAGCCGGGCGGTGGTGGCACATGCCTTTAATCCCAGCACTCGGGAGGCAGAGGCAGGTGGATCTCTGTGAGTTCGAGGCCAGTCTGGTCTCCCAAGTGAGTTCCAGGAAAGGCGCAAAGCTACACAGAGAAACCCTGTCTCGGAAAAACCAAAAAAAAAAAAAAAAAAAAAGAAGCCCAATCTGAAGTCTAGTCCAATGGTCCTGTCTCTGCCTGTGCTAATAGCTGGCTCCATTACTACCTGGTCATGGGAGGCCAGAGAGGGTGTTAGATCCCCCAAACTAGAGTTAGAGGTGGTTGTGAGCCACCATGTGGATGCTGGGACCTATCCCAGGTCCTCTGCAAGAACAGCCCTGTGCTCTTAACCACTGAGCCATCTCTTGAGCCCCCCACCCACCTTGTTCTGTTTTTGTTCTAAGTTTTTATTACTTTTCTTGGAGGTGGGGGTGAATGGTGCAGTGTGGTGTGAAGGTCAGAGGGCAACTTGTGGAAACTGGTTCTCTTCCTTCCACCATATTGGTTCTAGAGACCAAACTCAGGTTGTCAGGCTTAGGGGTGAGCACCTTTCCCACTGTGCTACCTCACTGGCCAGTGTTTTGTTTTGTTTTTAGAAGGTGTCTTGATACATTGTCCAGACTGACCTTGAACTCCTGGGTTTTGGTGATCCTCCAACCTTAGCTTCCTCAACAGCTGGCACTACAAGTATGTATCCTGTACCTATACTTAGCCACCCTTAGGAGGTAAGGCAAACCAGGAAGGCGGGCTGGGGGACCATTTAGAGATCTTCTGTGAGGCTCAATCCACCTCTGCAGAGAGCCTTGAATGCGGTCCAGTGGCCAGCAGGACTAGAGGGGTGGGGAGGGACAGGGTTAAGGTGGCCCCAGCCATTTCCCTGCATTTGCCTTTGGAGAACTTCTGTTTTGAATCCTGACCCCGCAGCTGGGCCCTCTGCCCCAACCCCCTACCGTAACAGTGAGGGCATTGGGCTGTGTGAAGAACAGGTCGCCTCCTTTGAAGTCATCATTGAGGTAGAGGAGTCCACTGGAAAGTAGAGAAGACAGGAGGCAGTGAGACACACACACACACACACACACACACACACACCGCCAACCCAGACCCAGGCCTGGCAATACAGACAGCCTTTGGCCTTGTGTGCCTACATGCCAGTCCCTAGAGAGGCTACCCACCTATAGTCTCGATAGGTGTAGGCTGGGGGCTCCCGCCAGCATTCACCAGTGTCGGGATCCAGGACACAGTTGTCTGCATGCACTGGGTGGCTCAGGTCCATGCGCTGCTCTTGTTCACCTAGGATGTAAATGGATCCAGTGAATACATCAGGGTCCCCACCATGGCCCCAGGGCCCATGCCTGTAGCTCCTGGGGTGACAAATAATTGGAGAAGCTCCCTGCCCCCAGTTAGGCCAGCAAGGGGACTGCCGTGAAGATGAGACCCATACAGACGGGGTTCCCTGATGGTTACCTTCAATGGCACTTCGGCACACCAGGTGGGTGAAGGAAAGATGCAGTGGCCTTTCCGGGGAGAAGTAAGCCTGGGTCAAGGTCCGCACTCGCTCACTCACCTCCAGAAGCAACTTAGCACCTGGCCTGCCCACAGTCCCAGCCCGGGCCAGCTGCAGGCAGGGAGAGAGGCCGTGGAAGGCAGGCCTAACATTAGCCCCGTGTTTCTGACACTACTCTCCTATGTGGGTCTACTGTCTGTCCAGTAGCCCAAACTCCTCCTTCCAGCAACTCTATGACACACCAGGGCCTCAGGTCTCAGAATACACCCTTTCTCAATGATGGACCAAGAATGAAGTAATCTAGGTCCCCAGAGAATTCCTCCACAAAAGCCCAGGCCTTGGTATCCAGACTCCTGTCACAGCCCTGCTTCTCAAGTATTGGGCATTGGACCAGGCCTCCTCTTACCTGAGCAGCCTTGAGCACTGTGAGCCCCTCAAAGCGTTCATGAGGACTATGAGGTGAGCGGCGACCACGATAGCCAGACCTGACTCCAGCCTCAGCTGCATCCTAAACGAGAAAGGGTTTATACAGCGAGTCATTCCTGGCATACCTCACTGCCACATGGCTCCAAGGTTCTCCTTCAGGCCTGGAGCTGACTAGGAACTTCCAGAATTCCCCTGTGACTTTTTCCTGACCTATGGCCCTTTCCCAGAGAATGTCACTTGTCCTGGTTTTCTGGATTGTCATTCTCAAAGAAGCTCTGGAATGCTACTTACCAAGGGGACTATGTGGACATTGCCCTGGAGAGCACCCCACAGCGGGGGGAAAAAGGGATCTTGAGATGGTAAGAGTGGCTGAAGGAGAGAGGGAGCTGGGGTCTGAGGCAGGAAGTACTGGGTTACCCTGCAATGGGGAGATGGGAGTCTTTCTGCAAGCAGGGCCCTAACAGCAAGTCTGACAGGCCAGTTCTGGCATGAAGCTTGAGGTATCCAGGCAGCACTGACCTTATCCCACTGATGGGCTCCATGACTCCACTGCCTCTGATGCCGGATCCCTACTACCCAACTGCCTCCCGTGACTCTTATCTCCTGGGGTCTCCCCAGGTTTGGATGTCTATCCATGGGACTTTTTTTTTCTTTCTTTTGAGACAGGGTATCATTCTATAGCCAAGACTGGCCTGGGAATCAATGTGTGGCCTACTCGGGCCTCAAGTTTGCAGCGGTCTTCCTGCCTCAACTTCCCAAGTGCTGGGATCATGGGAGGGAATAAACTGCAGACATTCATCTTCCAGCCGACTTGTTCTATAGAGATATATAGTTACCCTGACATACAAACCTCACCCCTATGAGTCCACCTAGTCACCCAAGCCATCTAGCTCCCACCTGTCTCCTCTTCCTCCTCCTCTTCCTCTTTTGCAGTGCTGGGATCAAACCTCGGGGCTAACCCATGCTAAGCAGTCTCCACCATGGAGCTGGCTATACACCGAACTATCTGTTTATATACACTGGCTGTTAGCTTTTTTAGATGGTGTCTCATGTAGCCCAGGATGGCCTTAAACTTGATATGCTGCTGAGGATGGTGTTGAATTCCTGATCCTCCTGCCTTAGCCTCCTAGGTGCTGGTTACAGACCTGTGCCACTATACCTGGTTTATGAGGTGCTAGAGATCAAACCCAGGGCTTTGTGCATGTTAGGCAAGCACTCTACCAAATCAGCTACCTCCTCAGTCCCTAGGATTTATGTTTTAAGATAACAAATAAATAGAAAAACCAATCCAGATGGTGATAAGTGGTATGAAAATTAAAACAGGGTTGCGATTTTATGAGTGCTCACCCACAGCTCCTTAAAGAGGCAACATCTAAATTGAAACCAAATGTTGCAGAGATGCCACTTGAATGTATGAAATGGAAACATGCAAAGGTCCTGAGGCTACACTAAGTTAAGGAATGGAAAGACGTCTCGAGATTACCCCTGTGTGTGGTCTTCTCATTATCTTCTGCAAACTTATCTTTTTCTAACTTTTATTCCCTAGCACTGCTTGTCTCTCTCATCTGTTCCCTCTCTTGGTTCCCTGGAGCCTCTCCTCATTCCCTTGAATACAGCCAGAACCTAAGGCCACAGCCTAAGTTTCTGTTTCCTCTGCTATTGTCTTCTACAGACTGCCACTAGAGGGGGCGCCTGAGTCCACAGGATGCCGCGCTGGGATCGTCTGCACTCACTCGGAAGTGAACACTGAAATCCACCGGCAGCTGTCCACCATCTGCTAACAGAGCTGAGGCTCGGGGGAGGGAAGAGAAGGCCTTCTCCAGGATAGCCATCACTCTCGGCTCTCTCCCTCTCCCCTCTTGATAATAGACCGCAGAGTAGCGGCAACTGCGTCCTGAGCGTTTTAAAGGCTTCACAATATACTAACGTATTCAAGCCTCGGGACACCACCAAGATAGAAACACGGTAAATCCCACTTTACAGATGGGAAACCAACTCACAGACATTTAAATAAACAGGTAACAACTGGATCGGCTCCGCACCTTTAACCCATCTTTTCCTGCAGTTCACAGAAAGCACCCCCCCTTTTTTTTTTTAAAGTTTTTGTTATCATTTTTTATGTGTATGGGTGTTTTGCCTGCATGTAGATCTTGGTTTCAGATCGCCTGGAGCTGGAGTTACAGATGGTTGTGAGCTACCGTGTGGTGGGAATCGAACCCTCGTCCTCTGGAAAAGCTAGTGCTTCCAACCATCTCATAGAGCCTTCTCTCTAGCCCCTCCTTCTTCCTTTCTGTCTTCTCCCTTCTCTGCTTTCTCTCTCCCCTTTGTGACGGATCTCTTTATGTTGCCCAGGTTGGCTTCAAACTCCCCAGCCCAAGCAATCCTCCTGCCTTAGCCTTCCCGGGAGCTAGGACGACAACAAACGGGTAAGGCTGGCATAAGGAGCTGAGGGTGTGTGAAGCTCTTGCCTAGTGTGTGCGATACCCTGGACGTGACGACCCCGCCCCCCAGCACTGCAAACTACAGCACTACCGACCAGTGTAGGGCTGAACTGGAGTGTCAGCCCTCGTCAGCTGCCAAGGACTCTGCATTGTCAGTGTCTCTGTTAGAATGTACACACTTCCTTGCAGCACTTAGACCTGCTCTAACCATGCCTCCACATTGGTTTCCCTCCTTCCACATGTCTCTAAAGGGCAGTCTTTGCTCATCTGCCTCCCCCTAGCATCTAGCCATTTCTAGTCCACAGCAGGTACTCCAGGAATACGTAATGAATGAGTCCAAGCCTGGAGTGAAGCATCATGAGATGGCAGCTCAGCATGTGAGCTCGGGTCATTCATCACAGACTAGGAGAGGATGAAATGCCTGGGAAAGGAAGCCTGACGCCATCTAACTGTCAGGGAACCAAGGAACCTTCTGTGTATAGACACCCACGTCTCTGCTCTTCCATTCTGTCTTTTCTTCTTAGTCTTTGTAAAGCACATCTGCCCTGGCCAGATGTGGTGACATATACCTTCAAGGCTTGTCATTTCCAGCACTTAAGGTTTAGGTGGGGTACTGATCGGAGGATCCTGAATTTAAGGCCAGCCTGGGCAACATAGCAAGACCCTGTCTCAAATAAGAGCACTCACGCTATCTGCATCAGCTAAATTATGAAGGAAAGGAAGTAGAGGAGCACGGCTCCTGCAGTGCTACTGATGGCACTTCCGGAGCTGTGACGATGGACCATTTGGGAGCTCTGGAAGCTGCTGCGGTCCTCTGGGCATTAGCAGTCCAGGGTCCATCCACACTCACAGAACTAGCAAATGATACTCATGGGAACAGAAAGCTCCAGCCTTTTAGAGAGTATCTTTTGGATGGCAGCTCCCAAAACAGATGCCGGGCTGAAGTGAATGGGTAGAAGAAGAGGTCTTAGGGGACCTTATTAAGAACAATTTAGATATTTGTCCTGAATGTGGTCACCTGAAGCAGAAACATGTCCTCTGTGGCTATTGCTCTTAGAAAGTGCTCCAGGAGACTATAAATAAGGAATCAAGAAGGGGGAGCCAGCTGTGGTGGCGCACGCCTTTAATCCCAGCACTCAGGAGGTAGGGGCAGGTGGACTCTGAATTCAAGGCCACCCTGGTCTACACAGTGAGACTCTGTCTCAAAATGGAAGAAAGAAAGGAACCATTTTGGTTTTGTTTTGTTTGTTTGAGACAGGGTTTCTCTGTGTAGCCCTGGCTGTCCTGGAACTCGCTCTGTAGCCCAGGCTGGCCTCAAACTCACAGAGATCCGCCTGCTTCTGCCTCCCCAGCTGCTGGGATTAAAGTCGTGCGCCCCCACTGCCTGGCCAAAGGGAACTGTTTTATTTTTACTTTTTTTTTGTTTGTTTTATCCCTTTATTTTATTTTATTGATTAGGGAACCTTTTTTGTTTGTTTGTTTTATGTTGTTTTTTTTTAGTATTTTTTTTTTTTTGAAAGTTTATTTATTATGTATACAGTGTTCTGCCTGCAAGTATCCCTGCAGGCCAGAAGAGGGCACCAGATCTCATTACAGATGGTTGTGAGCTATCATGTGGTTGCTGGGAATTGAACTCAGGACTTCTGGAAGAGCAGCCAGTGCTCTTAACCTCTGAGCCATGTCTCTAGCCCCTGTTTTTTGTTTTTTTTTTTTCTAGACAGGGTTTCTCTATGTTGGTTTGTGCCTTTCCTGGAACTCACTCTGTAGCCCAGGCTGGCCTTGAACTCACAGAGACCTACCTGCCTCTGCCTCTCAAGTGCTGGAATTAAAGCCATGTGCCACCACCGCCCGGCTTAAGGAGTCATTTTAAAGCTCTTTCTACAGACACTGTCCACAGGAGAGACACCAGGTGAACAGGATCAGGGCAAAATTATTGTTGAGTGACACCGGAAGAGGCCACCCTGGTCCACCAGAACTGACAGTACAAATGTTATGAAAGGACAACTCCATAGTGAGACAACCTCTAAAGTCAGGAGGAGTCTTTGTCTTCATGCTGTGCCTATTTT
>CABHPQ010141877.1:0-16882 GCA_902168405.1 Peromyscus aztecus | reverse complement strand
AGCAGCAGCAGCAGCAGCAGCAGCAGCAGCAGCAGCAGCAGCAGCAGGGATCCACCCAATTCTCAGTCCAGAGACTCAGGTCTTCACTCTGCCTAGTTACCCTGCTCAGAACTGGCCAGAATCTTCCCTTCCCTCGGGCACTAAACAGACTGAGCTAGACACACACCCTCTTATGACAAGTAGGGACCCATGCTGGATGAGTTCCTGTAGAGCAGTGGTCCCACCCCTCTGGCTGATCCTGTGAGCATGCTTGCTTTACTCAGCGACCACAGCCACTCCCAGGGACTTTCAGAGATGACACCCCAGGAACGTGGCCCCATCCTTACTCAAGATGGGCCAGGCATGTTGGCACAGGTTTTTAGGCCAAAGCAAGGTGAATCACCCAAAGGGCAAGGTTCTCAGCTTCCTCTCCCTTTAGATATAGCCCTGGGCTCCCCGGGAGAGAGAACAGGCAGATGGAGACCAGGGAAGAGAGATAGCCGCTTGCTTGAACTTCAAGGTAGGGAGGAATTGCCTGGCACCACCTTCAGGAAAGCAGGAAAGGCATGACCCTGGCTAGAGCTCAGAGTCCCTAAAACACGCAAGCTAAGCCTCAGAAAATGGAAGCCAGTAGGAGAAATACCATCATCAGGTCTAGGATGAGGTCTGGTGCTCTGCCACTAGTCTGGGTCTTGTAAGATTCCTCTGCTCCCCACTGTCAAGCAGCTACCTATCCTCCCCATTGCTGCTCTTTCTGCCATGCTGGTGGGGAATTTCTCTCACCTTGTCAGAGAGACTGAGGCACAGAAAAATAGCAAAGGGTTAAGGACAGTTCCAGAGGCAGGGGTCTAACCTTCTCACCCTTCTCCTGCCCAGAACTTAAGAATGCTAACAGTAGCAAGGGGGCCCTTCTTGTATGTCATTTTAAATGTCTAAATATGCATTGTTATGCACAAGTGTGAAAGTCCATAAATCTAGATGATCCACATCATAATATTTGAGTGCTGTTATGGAAATATAAAATGTCAAATTCTTAAAATGCCTTTTTCTCATTCTCTGGTGCTGGTGGCCTGGGCATGTGTTCTTTCTGCTCACTGGGAATTCAGATCTGCTAAGCCACCGCAGAGGCCAACACTTCCCCTCTGACGACCCCTGAACTCGCCTCTGCCTCAACTTGTTGCCAGAGTACCAGGCAATGCAGCCCAGCCAGGAAACAGGGCCCCGGCCACACAACTTCCCTTCCTCCCCCCTGTCCCAGAACCTCAGCCAACTCCCTGATAAAAGTCTGGGCGGGTTTGTGGGGAGAGAAACAAGGGAGTGCCAACCAGGCTGACCTGTGACCTGGTCTGTTGAAAGTTACTGGTCCAGTTAAAGGACTTCCTTCTAACATCCTCTTTCCAGCGTCACCCAAGAGAAAGGGAAGCGGCAGCCTCGCCGACATGAGGCAAATGCCAGGTAGCAGCCCCTCGACAGAACACAGAGGCACAGGTGGGCTGCATGCCAGAAGCATGCAGTTAATTTTCCCTGCTCACCAGTGAAATCAGTACTTGCTGGGCATTTACAGTGTGCCTGGCACTGAGCCAGCTGTGCATTGCTTTATGTAGTATTTATTTCTTGAGATAGTGTCTTACAGTGTAGCCCTAAATGGCCTTGAACTTACTATTCCAAGCTGGTCTTGAGCCAAGGCTCTCCAGCCTCCTCCTCCTGAGTGCTGGGATCACAGGCATGCACTACCACACTCTGAACGAATTTGCCTGTAGTCCTGAGGATCCTGTGAAAAAACAAACAAACAAACTGAGGTTCAAAGATGTTCTATGTCCTGTCACCTAGTACGGTCAGAGTTAGAAACATTCTCTACCTCAAGTCCTGTGAGCAATACATGATTTTCTTGATTGAGACACTAGGGCCCCTTTAATCCCATATGTGTCTGAAAATGATGTATATTTACAAAGAGGAAGAAAACAAGAGTGTTGAGATGTTAATAAACCAGCAGAGAAACAGCAAGGCTGGTTTGGGAAGTAGTCTGCTGTCCAGAATAAGGGCTCCTTAAGGAAAGTGTCTGTTTTAGTAAAGTCTTACAGTTGAGGTTGCCAAAGATGGATGTGAATGTTTTGTTTGTTTGCTTTATTTTGTTGTTTTTTTTAAAAAAAAATAACTATTATCTTGGGTTTTTTTTGTTTTTTGTTTTTTGTTTTTGTTTTGTTTTGTTTTGTTTGTTTTTTTGAGACAGGGTGTTTCTCTGTGTAGCCCTGGCTGCCCTGAAACTCACTCTGTAGACCAGGCTGGTTTTGAACTCAGAGAACTCTGTCTGCCTCTGCCTCCTGAGTGCTGGGATTAAAGATGTGCACCACCACCACCTGGCTCATTTGGGTTTCTAAAAAATGCTTACTTCTTTTATGCGTATGCATGTGCCTGTTCACCACACACATGCAGAAGCCCACAGAGGTCAGAAAGGGGCATCAGGTCCCCTGGACCTGGAGTTATAGGTGGTGTGGACCACCATCTGGGCCCTGGGAACAGAACCTGAGTCCTCTGCAAGAGCAGTCAGTGCTCTTAACTGCTGAGCCATCTCTCCAGCTCCTTTCTTGTTTGTTTTTGGGGACAGGGTCTCATAAGGCCCATGTTGACCTCAAACTTACTGAGTAGCTGAGGCTGGCCCTGAACTTCTGATCTTTCCCTTGTTTCCCAAGTGCTGGGGGTCACAGGGGTGCACTGACATGGAAAATGCAAATGAATGTAAGGGAAATCCACTGGGGAAGCTTGCCAGCCCTTGAGAGTCTGGTCTCATCCAGCGGTGTGTTTGACCTGAGGCAGCAGCCACTGTGACTGGAGTTACTTGGAGTTAGTAAATTCAGCAAAGAAAGATGAATAAATAACAAGGAAAAGAGAAAATTATTTCTGTACAGATAAGCCAACAAAGAAGACATTGCCACACTGGTTGTGGTGGCACACTCCTTTAATCCAAGCACCCAAGAGGCAGAGACAGCCAGATCTGTGTGAAAAGCCAACCTGGTCTACATAGTAAGTTCTGGGTGAGCCAGAGCTACACAGCGAGATCCTGTCTCAAAACAAATAAAAATTTAAGACACTGACTGTATGTTAGAGTCAAGTAGCTGAAGGGCAGGGGATGAGGCTCGGTTGGTAGGATGTTTGCCTAACATGAACAATGACCTGTATTCAGTTCTCAGCACTACATAGACTAGCCACGGTGGTGCGTGTCTGTAATCCCTGCAGGAAGATGAGGTCATTTATCTTCATTCAAGGCCATTCTTGCCTACATGGGAAGTTCAAGTCTAGCCCAGGATAAATGAGACCCATGAAGGAAGAAAATGAGAAAGGAGAGACTTTTTTCATATCCAAGGTGTGGTTTATGGGGCTTTATCAATGCTCTGTGCAAGCAGGAAGCCAAGTGTACCAACTCCCCAAAGGAGAGAACTAGTGATGGGTGAGAATAATGAGTCACCCTCTTCTCTCAGCTGGCACCAAGAACTTGGTCACTGGGAGACTATCTTCTGGGTATGTGAGGGCATGCAGGCAATAAAAGGCTAGGGGACCATGGAACATTATCTAATTGTATTCATTTCCCCAGAGGCCCTCTGGGGAAGTTGCAGATTTCTAATTCAAAATATGTATCTCTAGAAAGTCATGTTTTTATATCAGGTCAAAGATTGGTGGTGAGTACATTTGCTGTCAAAGGGGCTTTAGCGTCCTTGCCTTTGGGAGAGGAAAATTAAAAAGAAGCTAAAATCAGAGGGATCATTTTTATGCAAGACCAAGCAGGGCAGAGCCAGCACTCTATCAGCTCCTAGAGCACTTGCCTGTTTTAAAGCAAATAGAATGCATGTGGACGGTGTATATGCATAGCACAGATCCTAGCTGGTCCGTGTGGGGGTCCCTCCTGTGTGGCAGGTGCCTTTTAATTGCGTTTGAAAACTAATCCTCATAAAAATATCTTAATAATAACTACTCTGTAGCTGACAAACATGTAGCTTAAAGTCAAGCAGCTGAAGGGCAGGGGATGAGTCGCGGTTGGTAGGACGATGAAGCATTGATAAAGCCCCATAAACAGCACCTTGGATATGAAAAAAAAAAATCCCTCCTTACCTCCTCCTTCTTTCCTTTTCCTCCTTCTTGGGTCTCATTTATCCCAGGCTGGCCTTGAACTCCCTACATAGACAAGAAGTAACTTGAGAGCTGGAATTCAAATCTAGAACAGCCTGCCTCCAGAGCCCATCACTGTCCAGCACACCCTGTTGGATTTCTGACAATGCCAGAAGATTATAGGAAAGCCGGATGTTCAGATGCATTGAGGAGCTTGCCTGCAACCCTCCGGCTAGTCACAATGGCCTTTTGACTTTAATCCCAGAACCTTTTTCTGCTATAGTGTACAAACCTCCTTAGGACAGGAAGGGAAACTGGGCTGGATGTACGCGCCTCGGAACTTTGGGTGCAAGGATGCTGCATGGTCCTCTCTCCCCCAGGCATTCCTGGAGAAGTATGGATACTTCAATGAGCAGGGTTCGAAAGCTCCAGCCTCCACACAGTTCAGCAATGCCATCAGGTATGAGGGAGGGATGTAAAGGGGTACAGGATACAGAGCTCCAACTTCCCCCACCCCACCCCACCCCCCACCCCCCCACCCGCCTCTGCAGTCCTTTCGCTCAATTCCTCCTGGCAGAGAGTTCCAGTGGGTGTCCCAGCTGCCCATCAGTGGTGTGTTGGACCGGGCCACACTGCATCAGATGACACTTCCGCGCTGTGGGGTTGCAGACGCTGACAGTCATGCAGCTTGGGCAGAGAGAATCAATGCCCGGTTTGCTGGACACCAGGCCAAAATGAGACGTAAGAAACGCTTTGCAAAGCCAGGTGAGTGCATTGAAATCCAATTAGGCTGGGATTCCCCGGGGCCCAGAAGAACCCAAAAAATGTGGCTGAGCTAATGAGTGGGGACTCTGGGAGAAAGCCTCTCTTGCCTCAGGCAGAAGAGGGGCGGATCCTTTCGCTCAAGGATCATATCATCATGACTACAGAACAGATATTTAACTCTAAATTATATCTGCATTGTTGAATTTTCATTGCACATGTATTCTCCAGATTAAATCCGATCAAGCCCACTTAATTCTCTGATCAATTTTCTCCGCAGGGCAGTTAAACAATTGTCAATTTTTTCTTTATATTTTGTTGAAGTTATTTCCATAAGAATTGATTCTTTTCGTAACACTTATTCAACCAAGGTGTGATCTGTTGACGAGTTTTATTCTGTTCATAGCACCTTAAAAAAAAGTTTTTAAAAACAGTTTTATTTAAAGGGAATTCACATGCCATGCAATTTACCATTTAAAGTATCCAGTTAGAGGGGTTTAGTATATCTGTGGAATTGTGCAACCATTACCACAAGCTAATTCCTCCTTCCAGAGCATTTTCATTATCCTCTGAAGAAACCCCATGCCTATTATCTGTTAACTCCCCATTGTGCCCCGATGCCAGCCCTGGCAACCACTACTCTGCTTTGTGTCTCAGGGGACCCGCCTACATTGAACATTTCGTCACAGTCCATTCTATACACCGTACAGTTTCTCCTGTTGGAATTTTCCTTGTTTTCTCTTTCCCTCTCCTCTTCCCCCTTCCTGCTCCTTTCTTTCCAGTGCTGGGACTGGAACCCAGGTCCATGAGTGATGCCACTGACCTACATCAAAAAGTTTCTCCTCTCCCTCTTCCTTGCCTCCCTCCTCTTCTCTCTCCCCCTTCTCTCCCTCCTCCCCTCCTTCTCTCTCTTCCTCTTCTTTCTTCTGCTCCTCTTCTACCCCCCCCCCAATATTCCAGGGTCATTGCGACTCATCTATAGTTTATGAAGATTTGATTCTTCTATCAATCTTCCACAAATAATAGTTTTGCTATGTAAAATTGTGGTATCGTGATTGCTTTGATCAAGTCAGTTTTTCTTTGACCAATTTTTGCGGCTTTCAAAATTGTTCGCAAGATGAGGTTTTTCTGTCAGACTTTCAAGTATAATTAATTTTACTGCGCACACATTGGACTGTGGCCACTTTTAAAATTGTGCTGTTTTTACTGACCTCGCTCGCTGTACACAGGATTGAACACACAGAATTTGTTTTCATTTCTTAGTTAATGTATGAGGAGATTGTGGGAAGCTGCAGGGTGGCTGTTCCCAAGCACGTGCTAGTCCATTTCTGCTGCATTTACATGCCCATCCACCCTGACTGCCCTGTTCTGAATGACCATATTCATCCAGTCAGTTCTGGGGTCCTGGCCCTGGGGTCAAGCTGTCCGTGGTGTCAACATGATGCTGTACATCCCATTGTGTTTCTGGGCAGCAGAGAGGAAGAGTGAAGTGGGAAAGGGGAGGTACACGTTCACAACAGGCCGGAACAGAGAGAACACTACCTTGGAGCCCGAGGCACTGGGTTCAAGTATCGGCTGTCATGACCAAGTTATGTCACTTGGTTCTGATCCCTCATCCTCCTTCATGGAGGAGTCAGGACTGCCTAGGTTGCAGAGGAGAGCCATCCAGGACTGTGGAGTGCAAGGGGCCTGTGAGAAAGCTGTGGGAAGTGAGCAAGCCCAGAAGCACTTGAGCCTGAGTGCTGGGGATGCTTCCTTCTGGCTGCATCGCATCTTCTCCTGCCCCAAGGTAGGGTCTAACTGAGCGCATTCAGAGCTAGCAGTTTGAGTACCTGATTGCCAGATAAATGCCAGTTAAATTAGAACTTCAGATAAACAATAGGTAATTGAATTTATATTTTCTTATTCAAGTTTTACTAGGCATCCTGGATTCATATCTGCTGCATCTGCCAACCTCAGGCCAAGTACCTGCTCCTCTCTGTGCCTGCAGGGCTGATTTCTAACCCCCTGTCCCTTCACAGAGTTGGTAGGTTGGGGAGCGGGGTGTGCATCTGAGTTGAAAAAGGAAATCAAAGCTAACGTGCATGTTCTAAAGCCCCCACCACATTTCAGGCAGCTTCACAATGCTGTTCCAAAAGGTAAGCCTTATCAACCCCACTGTACAGAGCGGGGAAACTGAGGCTTGGAGAGATTCCACAATTCCCGAGAGCTTGCATGTGCAGGACCACAATTTCGGCTTATATCTTTCCTATCATCGGTGCCCTGCTGGGAGTCAGGACTCCACAGTCCTTCTAACCCAGCTTCTAGCTTTCCTGTCCCTGTCCTCCTTAGCGTCTTCTCTTTCCTCTTCCCATTGGGACCCTGGAGAGAGGGCACAGAGGGCAATACTACACGCTGGGGCTGAAACAGCCAGCCTTCTCCTGGGGGCCCAAGGTAGAAGAGGACAGGGGAGCAGGCTAGTGCTGCCCCTACCCACACAGACAGGCAGTTCCTTCCTTCCTGGTCCCTCCCAAGGAAAGCACTTTTTTTTTTTTTCTTCTCAATTCCTGTTCCTATTCACTCTTTCTACCCTTTCCCCACCCCACCTCACCCCACTTCACAGAGGAATTTTTTTCTTGAGGACCTATTACCTTCACTGGCTACTAAAATGACTGCCACCCTCCTTCTTTCCTGCCTGGCCTGGGGTGGGGGGTGGGGGGGTGAGGGGGTGGGGTGGCGGGGTGTGTGGGGAATGACAGTCCATAACTGCAGAAGGAGCCACCCCATACCATTTGCCAGAGGGTTAAAGGTTTGGCGATGGTGGTCGGGAAGAGTCCGAGATTCGGTCACTCACAACAGGATGTAGGAGAGCCCTGTGCACGCTGCTCTGCCCTGTGAAGACTTACAGGAAGCAGCATAGTGTTCTTGGGAAAGAATGAACTGTTCTGGGTGGACACCTCTGGACCCCCAGCCTTGCCTCCACCTTCCCTCCCTCCCTCCCTCCCTCCCTCCCTCCCTCCCTCCCTCAAAATAATTCCCTCTTCACTCCCCGAGGACTGGTCACTAGCTGAGAGGCAGCGGCTGGGTGGCTGCCAGGCCAAACAAGCCCAAGGAGATGCATTGCCTTGAATGGAGCGGGGCACACCCCACCCCCACTTCCATGGGTGGAGAGGGCCAGAATAAACCTCCCTCCCATGGGGGGGGATCTCGGCCCTTGCTAAGCTTTGACCCGATCCAGTAGTGTTTAGGCAGCTTTATAGGCCTGACTTCTCTGCAGAGAGAGCTGCTTCTCTCTGTGGACTGTAGGGGCACTGGGCCAGGGGTCGGGGCCCCAGCTAGGCTCCTCTGGCACTCTGCAGCTGTGGGCAGGCGCCTTCCCCTGGGTCACCGTCATCCAAGCCTGGGCCTGGGGAATCTTGCCTGTGAGCTCCGAGGCTTCTATTTGGGACTTTTAGTCTCTGAGCTACAGGGCTCGGAGGCCGTCCCTGACAAAGTCAGAAGCCAGACTTTCTGGCTTCTCTGTTCCTGGCTGATGGCAGATTGCAGATGGGTCCAATATAATGAATGACCTGGGGCTGTGGCAGAGGCCAGAGTCCCAGCCCTCAGGGAGGAACTGAGGTTTGGGGCAAAGGGAAAGAAGCTTAAGTAAGAAGAGCTGGAAAACTTTTCCTGGGCCTGTGACAAAACACACCCTTTGTTCTTACTTGTCTTCAACTCAGAGGTCTCGGAGTCCCTAAGGGAGCAGGGAGGGGGTCAAGGGGGCAGGGAAAGACCTCAAATATATGGTTATTTTGGTTGTTGGCCAGCCACAGGCCCTAGGTTCTGGCAATTGCAGAGTCTCTGGGAGGGGACAGGAGACCATGAGGGTAGAGGGAGCGCCTTGGGGCAGGCACAGCTGTGACCTCAGTGGCCCCACTGACTCTCCATCCGACACTGAGGATGGGCCTCCAGTGACTGTCAGCAAGAGGCACATAGCTTCCATGCCTCACTCTAGGCTGTGGGAAAGAATAAGACCCGAGACTAGGGCTTCAGACTGATCTTGAAAGAGGTCTTTTCTGGGCAGAAACTATGTCTCTATCATCAGACGGTGCCTCTCAGGCCACTAGATTGGAGACTCTCCAGGGGAAGGGTAGTCTGCCCAGGGTGAGAGCTCCCTTCCGCGGGGACATATCTTCCCTCCTATCAAATGGGAGGCCGCTCAAGGCAAGGACTGAATGTTCCCTATCAGAACAGGAGCTCCCTGGGGCAGGGCCAGCCCATATGACCGGGCCTGTGGGGACCAGCCTCAGCAGCAAGTGTGACTCCCATGGCCTTTCTGGGTGACAGGTAACAAATGGTACAAGCAGCATCTCTCCTACCGCCTGGTGAACTGGCCTGAGCGCCTGCCCGAGCCAGCTGTTCGAGGGGCCGTGCGAGCTGCCTTCCAGTTGTGGAGCAATGTGTCAGCGCTGGAGTTCTGGGAGGCCCCAGCCACAGGCCCTGCCGACATCCGCCTCACCTTCTTCCAAGGGGACCACAATGATGGGCTAGCCAACGCATTCGATGGCCCAGGTGCTGCCACAAAGCCTCTGTCCACACAGCAAGAGGGGCACCTGACTAGGAGGGCAGCCTGGGGGTGGCAGTGGAGTTTCTATTCTTGAAACCATGGCCAAGCCAGGTTCTCCCCTTTCCCCCCCTCAAGGGCCCTCCATCTCCTCATCTGTAAAATGGGAACAACAGCCTCTGCCCAAAATGTACCACATGGTTGAAAGAACAGCCAGATGAGGTTTGGTGTGGAAAGCACTTTGGTAACTCTAGAGTATGCTGGATTCTTGGAGAACATTCTGAGAGTCTGTCTGTCTGCTTCTAGACAGGCCTGTGCTTCTATCGTTCTCCACACCAGACTCTCTTTAGCTTTCCAGAGGACGCCATCAGCCCTTTCCTCCCCTTGCCCCCAGACAACCAGCACAAGAGGCCTTTACCCTGGCACTTACAGAAATGCTTCACAGATCCCAGCCACAGCTGCTCCCATCTGTCCGCAGCCTGCAGGCTTCCTCTGCAGTATAAGCCATCTTCCCTTGTGCTCAGCACTGGCCTTCAGGGTCTGAAGATGGGCCATCCATGCACTCTAGTGAGAGCTAAGAAGTGGAGTGGGGTGAGGTGGCCGGTGGATGAAGATGAAGGTGTTTGCCTCACTCTCAAACCTGCATGCAGACTGTTTGATCCCCGGGACCCACGTGGTAGAAGATGAGAATTGAGTCAAATTGTCTTCTACACGGCACACTTGACACACACACACTAAAAACAACAACAACAACAACAAAAATCAGGGTCTCACTATGTAGCCCGTGCTGGCCTTGAGCTCCCTTTGTAGACCAGACTGACCTAGAACTCAAAGAGATCCATCTGCCTTTGCCTCCTAAATGCTGGAGGTTAGAGGCGTGCCCAGCCATGCCCAGCCATAAAAACGACAAACTTTTTTTTTTTTTTTTTTTTGAGACAGGGTTTCTCTGTGTATCCCTGGTTGCCCTGGAACTGACTATGTAGACCAGGCTGGCCTCAAACTCACAATGATCCTCCTGCCTCTGCCTTCCAAGTGCTGGGATTGAAGGCATGGGCCACCACCGCCTGGCTCAAAAACTTAAAAAAAAAAATGTGCATACACGTAGAAGCACATTGTGTTAGGTTTGCCGACTCCTGAACACAACACACCACGCACCCAGGTCAGGAAACAGCACAAAACCTTCCCATCTCTCTTCTAGGGGTAACCAATATTAATAATGCCTAGGCTAGGCACCGTTCTAAGAATCAAGTGTGACACACGCACGTTCCTGTGAGGAAGAAGCTCTTTATCACCATGCCGATTTTCAGATCAGGAAACTTAGCACAGAGAGATTAAGCTGTCTCCCCGAGATCACACAGGTAGCAAATGGTAAATCTAGTGTTGGAACCCAGGCAGTCTGACCCCTAGCTGAGGCTACAGTGTACTTCCCGTAAGAGTCCACCGCTTAGTCATCTGCTCACCTCCCGCACTCCTGCATCTATCAGACTGGGAAGAAAGTTAGTGGATGACAGCCACACCCCCGACGTGGGAGCGCGGGGTCTGGGAGGGAGCCCCTGGTCTCGGCTCGCCCTAACCCTTGGTGCCACGCTCGCAGGGGGCGCCCTGGCGCACGCCTTCCTGCCCCGCCGGGGCGAAGCGCATTTCGACAGAGATGAGCGTTGGTCCCTGAGCCGCCGCCGCGGGCGCAACCTGTTCGTGGTGCTGGCGCACGAAATCGGCCACACGCTCGGTCTCGCGCACTCGCCCGCGCCGCGCGCGCTCATGGCGCCCTACTACAAGAAGCTGGGCCGCGACGCCCTGCTCAGCTGGGACGACGTGCTAGCGGTGCAGAGCCTGTATGGTGAGCCCCTAGCCTGCTACTGGCTCTACCCTTGTCCCCTAGGGTTTTCAGTCCTCGGTCTCTGGCTCCTCAAATAGGATTCCCCCGTCCCCGTCCTTGCTGCGATCCTTCTCTGTCCTAAAGCCCCAGGCGCCCTTGAAATCTGAATATCCGCAGACTTTGCTTTTCCCCAGTTCTCTATCAGTTCCAAGCAATTCCTGAGTGTAAACCTTTGCCCTTAGCTCAAAACCCTTTGTTTGGTCTCCCAATCTCATGTTATCTCTTTTCCTGGGCTGTTGGGTGGGAGAGGAGATTCCTGGGTTAGTGTGCTCTTGGTTAAAACCAAACAACCAGAGCTGCACTTGCTCCTCCCCTCTCCTTCCTAGGGTCTCAGGTCCTGGGCAGAGTAGAGGGAAGGGTCTTGAGCCCTCTATATACGCCCACCCATGTCTGTGTCTGCTATCTCTCTTCTTGGATTTTAAGGGAAGCCTCTGGGACGCTCAGTGGCCACCCAGCTCCCTGGAAAGCTATTCACTGACTTTGAGGCTTGGGACCCTCGCAACTCCCGGAGGATACGCCCGGAAACCAGAGGTCCTAAATACTGCCACTCTTCCTTTGATGCCATCACTGTAGGTAAGATGGTCCCAGCCATGCCTGGTGTCTTTTCCCCCTCCTCCACATCTCTAGGGGTCCCAGAATTACATGGTGTGGGGAATGGAGGTATCAAGAATATAAACATCCGGAATCACGTGCTTTCCGGGGTGGAGTTGGGGGTGGGGGGGGCCCAAGCTCAGGCCCAGCACAGAACTGCTGCTTCCCTCAACCCCCATTGTGTGCCCCACCTTCAGCCTGTCTAGAAAACCGGGTCTAGAGCAGCACCCTCCCCCAAAGTCAGCAGGAGACCAATGGCCTTTTCCTCACATCTCCTCTCGGGACAGATGGACAGTGGCGACTGTACGTCTTCAAAGGGAGCCACTTCTGGGAAGTCACAGCTGATGGCAATGTTTCAGAGCCCCGTCCCCTGCAGAAAAGGTGGCCTGGGCTGCCTCCCAGTATCGAGGCTGCTGCAGTGTCGTTGGAAGATGGAGACTTCTACTTCTTCAAAGGTATCAGCCCTGAGTCAGCTGAGATTGAGATGGAGGTGGAACTCATTGTTGAACCTGTGGCCCAGGAAAGTGGGAGCTGGAAGCAGCAAGTGTCCAGGTTGTCCCGTGTAGAAACGTGTAGGGGAAGGACTGATCTCCAGTCTGCAGGTCAGCAGAAAGTCTGGAGGTGTCTGCCCTGGCAGCCTGGCCGTGTGAGGTTGGCCTGCCACTTAGCTTTTGGAACTTACATTCCTTGGATAGGGAAAGTAACACTCAGGTGTGATGAGGAAGTCGGATAAAAGGCATGGACTGAAGGGTGGGCAGCACACATCTGGACCTGCGGTAATACTGTATTGAACAGCACTCCTTCAAACAGTGCTGAGTACCTTGTGTCCTAAGCACAGGGAGAGGAGGGGACTGGAGACACAGTGGTCGACAAAACAAACACCTTTGCCCTCAAGGAATTATTAGTAGTCAGGGAGTGATGAAAACTTGAAGCCTTCCCAATCTCCCATTCCACACCGAGGCAGGGAATCCTGCCTCCACACCCCTCTCCAACGCCCTCCTACCCTCCCCAGCCTGGGATAAATGGGTTCATTCTGCTCTCTGCTGGCACCTGCTGGGAGTCTAGACCATAACAGGTTCCCCTCCAAGGTGTACTTCTAGGTCTTAGCCACACTTGGACGAGAACTAACTGTCTTGGGCTCTAAGAAAGGCACTAAGGGGACAGAGATGGGGTGGGGAGGCCGATGAGTGAGCGCCTCCAGCTCACCTTGGCTCTCTTAATGCCCCACAGGGAATCGATGTTGGAGGTTCCAGGGCATGAAGTCTGTGTGGGGTAACTCACAACTGTGCCGGGCTGGAGGTCTGCCCAGACACCCGGACGCAGCTCTCTTCTTCCCGCCTCTGCGCCGCCTTGTCCTCTTCAAGGGCGCCCGCTACTACGTGCTGGCTCGAGGCGGGAAGCAAGTGGAGTCCTACTATCCTCGCAGCCTGAGGGACTGGGCTGGGGTCCCCGAGGAGGTCAGTGGCGCCCTACCAAGGCCGGATGGCTCCGTCGTCTTCTTCAGAGATGACCACTACTGGCACCTGGATCAAGCCAAACTACGGGTGACCAGCTCCGGCCGCTGGGCCACAGAGCTGCCCTGGATGGGCTGTTGGAACGCCAACTCAGGAGGTGCCCTGTTCTGAAGGCGCCCCATACTGAATGAACAGTGGTTGCCCGCGCCCAAGGGATGGGACCTGTCTAGGAAGCCTTGAACCTCGCAGGAACTTCCCCAGTAGCACTGACTTCAGCAGGAAATCTGCATTTATTCCCCCCCCCCACCGTGGTCGAAGGAGAAACAAAAGTAGGGTTCCCACAGCCCTTTCCCTCAAGGACCTCCTTCCTTCCCACTCCTGAGGGGATTCTGTTCTGATGAAGGTGCAGTCCCATGCCCATAGTGCTGAGTCCCACCAGAGAAGATGCAAAACTCAACTGGAGGTGAGGACCACTCTGCAGGACCTCCCTTTCTATGCCTTTCAGGCTCAGTTCTTGGGAAATCATGTATTATTCCATCAGAGACTTCACCCTACTTCCCACGCCCAGCAAGTTTGGATGTGGTGAAGGCTCCTCTCCACTGTCAGGGGCCCTTTGCTGGATCAAGAGGCAGAGCAGAAGGGAATGTGGTCCTCTTAGGCCTGACTTCTTGTCTGAGGTGATGAAGAAGTACCCCTAGCTGGTCAGCCCAGAGGTGTAGCAGCCTTCCGTGGGCAACCTCAGTAGAAGCAGATGAGTGTGGGGTGCTTGAGACACGGGGACCATGCTCTTATATCCAACTAAGGGACAACCTGCTGCATATGGTTGTCATGGAGAGAGGGGGTGCACCTCTCTTCAAAAAGCAGACCGTCTTCACCCAATTTGCCTTCCAGATGGACGTCTCTTGTGCAGCAGGAAGATGGCAGAGGGTCCTTCGAGGTCTGACCATTGCAGGCACTGGGAATACAGCCTCCATAGTGCTCTGCAGGTTGGGTGAGGCCTGTTTGCTCTCAATGGCCCCATTCTCCAGGCCACACACGCAGCAGCATTCCGAAGCTCATGCTGTCTAGCCAAGAATAGCTGGGATTCCTGGAGAAGAAACCAGCTCCCCAGCTTTCCCCTTTTGTCTGAGCCAGTCTCCGTATTAATTTTAGCATCTGGATCTCCATCCCACCCTGCCTCCTCCTCCACCTACCAATGCCTCTGCACACACACACACACACACACACACACACACACACACACACTGACCACCGAGAGCCAGCTCTCAGGGAGGGGAGAACGATTTGGCAGGGGAGCAGCCCACAGTTCCCCAGAGGCATTGCTGGCCCTGTGCCCTCCTTTCTTCTCTGTGCAGTGGACAGAATGGCCTTTGACTGCCCTTAGATGCAAGTGCTTTGTACTGCCCTGTCCTGGGGAGACCATGGAGGAACCTCCCTGCTATCCCCTGCTTTCTGGGTTGTACTCAGGAGAGAGAAAGGAGAGTCCCATCTTATCACCCCACTCCACTTCAGGCGACTCTGATTGGAGACTTTATTGAGGGATTAGAGGGAAAGAGGTCGTTTCTTAAAGGGCAGAGGGAACCCCGAGGCTGTTTTTCTCCAGGCGATGCCTCTGTTCGCCTTGCCAGAAAAGACACGAAAAAGATGCAGGTGAGGCTGTCTGTATTGGAGGCGTGGGTCAGGAGAGCTGTAGATGTTGGGTACTGTCTAGGGAGGAGTGCCTAGGTTCTGCTGTAGTTCGTTGAGACAACAGGTGTGAACCGACCGTGGGCCTTTTCACCGGAAGGAGGCGCCAAGGACGGCAGTTTGAAAGGACAGCTCTGTGGAACGCACTAGAGATAGAAGAGTTTGGAGCTTTGCGGGTGCAGAGGCTGGGACTGGATGTGCTCAGAGCTCCCGGCGGCCTCCGCCTTACCCGGGTCAGGGTGCTCCAGAATACAGTGCTCTATGTAGGCCGGGTGGCTATGCAGGCTCTTGCATTTCTTGCAGAAAAGGATCTCGCAGCGCGCACAAACCCCGCGGCGCGGTGGCCGCCGCCTCGTCTCCAACACGCACGGTTCTTCCGGGGCACCACGCTTCCTACGGGCCGGGGACGTGAGTGCTCAGTAGCCCTGCGGCCCTCCTCCCTAAAACTCGGCCCCGGGTGCTTGCGTCTCACCTGTCTGCAGGGGCGGCCAGGCCACCCAGCAGCGCGAACGGGCTGAGCCAGCCCCAGAAGCCGCTGTCCGAGCGTCGCAGCAGCGCCACCTGCTGGGTGCTAGGCTCCTGGCGCAGCGGGCAGTAGCACACCGAGAGGGCCTCGCGCTCCTCCGCCTCGCGGGCGTCCTCCTCGACCTCCGCCGCGCTCTCGGGGTCCCGCTTCTCCACCTCCGACGATGACGACGACGACGACGACTCGTCCTCCGGCTCCTCCTCTCTGGGCTCGGGCTCCTCCACCTCCTTCTTCCACAGAGGGGTCTTCACGCCTGCAGGCGGGGAGGGGGAGCCTGAATCCAGCATGCCTTGGGGAGATGCCGCCGTCCAGCTGCTGCCTGCCAAAGGGCTTCGGAGTCCCAGATTCCCGGACTGCGGCCAAGTTCCCGCCCTCCTGAGCTTCCTTGCTAAGGATTCCAAGCAAGTCACCTCGCTTCCATCAAGCTCCATTTTTTTTTTTTCCGTCTCTGAAGCGGGAAAAGTAGCACCTACCTCAAGAGTGGTTGTGAGGCTGACTCTAGATAGTGTCTGGGTAAAAGCACACAGTTTCCTGCTTGCCGTTGTGCAAGCAATCAACGAACATATATTGCCAACACGGAAGGAGGAGGGTTACCCAACGTTAATAAACATCAATTGTTATTTCAATAGGTGGTCGTTTATGGGTTGTTTTTTAAAAAAAGGTAGTTCTCATAATCATTATTATTATTATTATTATTATTAATTATTATATAGTCTCACTATGTAGCTCTGTCCGGCGAGGAAACTCACTATATAAACCAGGCTGGCCTGGAACTCACAGAGCTCTGTCTACTTCTGCCTCCTGAGTATGTTTGTTTCTAGTTTTGACTTTCCCCGGTGGTAGGAAGCCCAGGGTCACTGGAGGCCGGGTGGACAGGCATAGCTAACTAAACCGGAAACTGATCTCAGGCTTGACCAACTGCGAGTGGATTTCAGCCACACTGCCCCTCTCTAGCTGACTGACATCACAACTGCAGGTAGCAGATCGGCCTGAAGCAAGTTCCTCAGCTGAAACTAAGCAGGTCTTCCCTGGAAGGTGTCCATTCCATCAGCAGATATTCACCTAGCACATAGGCAGCCCCAGGACAGCTAGATGTATAGTGCAAAAAGGGGGGTGGCATTTGGGTTTTGCCCTGGAAAGACCAAGGACAATTTCTATAGCCCACCATCCATCTTTCCCCCAAGCTAGAAATAGACCAGATTGATAGTAAAGGGCAAGAAAGCATGTGTGTGTGTGTGTGTGTGTGTGTGTGTGTGTGTGTGTGTGTGTAAATCTCAACTGTTAAATTGACAGGATCAAAAAACACCTAAGGGAGTTTGTGTGAAAGGGTTTCTAGGTTGGTTTAACTGATGTGTGAAGACTCACCCTGAATACGAGTGACA
>CABHPQ010141876.1:0-29531 GCA_902168405.1 Peromyscus aztecus | reverse complement strand
GGCGAAGGAGACGCCAGGGCCAGACACCGAATAAGTGCGGGGCAAGCGCCGGTTAGCTCAGCGGGTGACAGGTCATCCACTGGAGCATTGCTTGTGTGTGTCACCGTGAGGTACACTTTCACCGACTCTGCCTTCAGCTCCGTGGCCTGCGGACCTGGCTCCCCACTCACTGCCCAGCGCCGGAACGCTCCCAACATCAGACAAGCCGCGGCCGGCCGCTCCTCCAATTGCTCCTCCCATGGGAGTGGCTTTCGCCGGGTGTTTTTCACTTCTCTTCGATCCTTCCTCATACACCCTGCAACTTTCTTTTTCCTTTGATAACCACAGTATTTTGATGGTTTGGTCTTTTGTTTTGAGACCGGTCTCACTATGTATCCCTGTCTGGCCTAGAACTCATAGATCTGCCTGCTTCTGCCTCTCGAGTGTTGGGATAAAGGCGTGGGCCACCTCGCCGAGCTAGCCACATTCTTTTGACCACTCGAGTCCTTGTGCTTGTCTTTCCCTGTTCCCCGTGGAGCATGAGCTTCAGGGTCTGGACCGTGAGAATCGCCGTGCGACCCCAGCTGACTAAGCGGCCCGGGAGACAGCGCTCCCTCTTCTCGCTCCCTGTTCCGCGACGAGTGCATAAGGAGGGCGGTCCACGCGCGGGCCGAATCCCCCACTCCACGCCCCACGCCTGCCAGAAACTCCGGCTAGAGAGGAGGGGACAAAAGGAGGACGCTGCTTGGTTAGCTAGCATCCCCACTCCAGGACAAGCCGCACGGCCACAGCGGCCAGGTGGGCTCCACCTTAAGCCAGAGGCCCGCCCCACGACTGTACACACCCTTTCGGCTCGGCTGCGCTCCCGGCATCCCTCACGCGTGGACGCTGGGCTTCCGGACCTGGGCGGAGCCCGCGGGTTTGGCCGATTGCGTCTTCCCGGCCCAAGCCTTCCAAGCACCCGGTGCCAGGGGCCATGGAGCCCCGGGCAGTTGTGGATGCTTTGGAGACGGGAGAGGAAGACACAGTGGCAGAAGCTCTGCAGTCGTTCAACCGGGAGGTAAGAGGTACCCGGCTGCCCAGGAAATTTCATGGAGAGAGGAAGCAGCCGTGTGCGCGCAACGCGGCCGGGGTGTGCGTGCGAGTGTGGCGGGGAGCACGGCGGTGGGTGGCGGGCTGGGCCGCGGGTGTTTAAGTGGTGGGGCAGGTGTATGGGAGGCGAGGGTGGGCTTTGCCTTACGTTCAGGGCGATGGCTGCTGCCTCAGATCTCTTGACTCGAGGAGCCCAGGTCCTACCTGCGTGTGGACCTGAGCCTACTGGGTCTCCCTGCAGCACTCCCAGAGCTTCACCTTCGATGATGCCCAACAGGAGGACAGGAAGGTAGGTGTCGGCCCAAGGGGCTCCTAGGGCAGGCATGGGCTGCCCCAAGAAGAGGGCCTGGTGGAACCACTTTTGTCCCTCCCCACAGAGACTCGCAAAGCTGCTGGTCTCCGTCCTAGAGCAGGGCTTGTCACCATCACACCGTGTCACCTGGCTGCAGACCATCCGAATCCTATCCCGAGACCGCGGCTGCCTGGACTCATTTGCCAGCCGCCAGAGCCTCCACGCACTAGCCTGCTATGCTGACATCACCGTCTCAGAGGAGCCCATCCCACAGCCCCCAGACATGGATGTCCTACTCGAGTCTCTCAAATGCCTGTGCAATCTCGTGCTCAGCAGTCCTACCGCACAGATGCTAGCGGCAGAGGCTCGCCTGGTGGTGAGGCTGGCAGAGCGCGTGGGACTGTACCGCAAAAGGAGCTATCCCCACGAAGTCCAGTTCTTTGACTTGAGGCTCCTTTTCCTGCTAACAGCCCTCCGCACTGATGTGCGCCAGCAGCTGTTTCAGGAGCTGCATGGTGTGCGCCTGCTGACTGATGCACTGGAACTGACACTGGGGGTGGCCCCCCAAGAAAAACCCCCGGCGGTACTTCCGGCCCAAGAGACAGAGCGGGCCATGGAGATCCTCAAAGTGCTCTTTAACATCACCTTTGACTCTGTCAAGAGGGAGGTGGATGAGGTGAGTTGGAGCCTGAAGTCATGGGTGGGGCTCAGCACAGCTGGGACATTTTGTGGTTTTGCTTCCTTTGTGCCTCAAGGTCCAGGGTGTCAGATATGGCAAGGACAGTAAGACAGTCTAGGCAGGGAATTCAAGGAAGGTTTCTGAGCTGTGTGGTGCATGGGGTGGGAGCGCATTCTCCACAAGGCTTCAGGTGGCCAGAGGTCACCAAGTGTGCTGTGAACAGAGCCTAGTGATCAGCTCCACGTGGCCTGGAGCACAGGGACAGGGACTCCTTCTTACAGGAGCCCCTTTCTGTCTTTGGTTAGGAAGACGCTGCCCTTTACCGGTACCTGGGGACCCTTCTGCGACACTGTGTGATGGTCACTGCTGCTGGAGACCGCACAGAGGAGTTCCACGGGTGAGGGCCATGACTTACTATGTTGGTGGTGGGGAGAGTGCTTAGGCATGGGTACAGTAGTTCTCAACCCTAGCTGTGAATCAGAAGCACCTGGGAGCCCAGGTCCCAATGAAGAGCATCACTTTGTCAGGGGAATGGGACACCAGAGAGCCCCAGGAACTCAGGATCTGACTAGAAAAAGAGCTAAGGTGGAGGCAGTGGTAGCCATGGCATTGTAAGGCAATGTGGTCTCCTGTTCCTGCTGGTGGTGACCAATAAGTACCTTAGCTGACCTTTGTTTCCAGAGATTGCTTGGTATCTCAGCTCAGACAGGGGGAGTGTCTACTGTTTCCCCACCAAACTTGAGTGGGGGGTACCATCTGTCCATGCCTCTAGTCCTCAGTGCTGTCCTTCAGTCCTGCATATCATGTGTACCCCAGGAGAGGAGCCAGGGATTACATCTGTGCTAAAGAGTTACTCTGTCAAGGCCTCTGTCTGTCCCCAGCCACACTGTGAATCTCCTGGGGAACTTGCCCCTCAAATGTTTGGATGTCCTTCTCGCCCTGGAGCTACATGAAGGATCCTTAGAGTTTATGGGAGTCAATATGGAAGTGATCAGTGCCCTTCTTGCCTTCCTAGAGAAGCGTCTGCACCAGGTAGGTAGAGGACCTGCTATGTGGACACCCACGGGCTTTGACCCCAATTGTGGCTACTGTTTCTGCACCATTGGCACTGGCAGGTAGAGGTCAGCTGGATGGTGTAACTTGGACAATTCCTCTGATTGCTCTGTGGCCTCACCAGCTGGTAGCCAGTCAGTCAGACCCTCTTAGAAGCTTGTGGATCCAGCATATGTGTGAACCTCACTGCTGCTAATTACCAAAGACAAGCAAGCTTCTAGGGTCTGTCTACCAAGGTGAATGTTATCTTGGGTCTCTGTGGTTCCCTGTTCAGTGGTTCTCAGAAGCCTTTGGTTCCTACTTGTGACCCTCAGGCTCCTAATGACCCCATACATGGACAGCCATAGATGACAGCATCTGTTGTCCTTCTGCATCTTTTTGTTTTGTTTTTTATTTTGGTTTTTTCGAGACAGGGTTTCTCTGTGTAGTCCTAGCTGTCCTGGAACTGCTCTGTAGATCAGGCTAACCTCGAACTTAGAGATCCGCCTGTCTCTGCCTCCCAAGTGCTCAGATTAAAGGAGTGACATCCCACCCCCTCACTCTGCCCCTGGCTGTCCCTCTGCATCTTAAGGAGACATAACCAAAGGTTACCTGACTCGTACGGCTATAGCATAGGACATCTGGATAGCTGGCAATCCAGTCCATCCTTGTGGAGCTCACACAGAGGAAAGCCATAGAGGTTCATGAGATCTCTGAGGAGCCATAGGGTACTCAGTACCTATGGGCTGGGTGAGGACAAAGGAGCTGGCGTTGAACATACTAGCTGGGACTGCCTGCCCCTATGGCTGTACCTGCTGGTATTGGGCTCCAGGGAGATAACGGGAAGGGCTAGGTACACTGCTTGTTGTCCATGAGGCACTTTGAATAGGGATTCTATTGTTTGTTTTTGCTGTTTCTCGAAGGTAGTGTGTATCTGAGGTGTGCAGGCAGCTTCAGATGCTTTTTGTTTTGTTCATGGCCCTGGTTTATAGTTGCAGCAGCTAGTCTTAAAAAAGTGAGTTGTTTGACCTAAGTCCCAAAGCTTTTCAGTCATTTCCAGAAGGAGGTCCTGTTTCTATTACTCTTTCTTTTTAAGGGTTTCATATACCCTATGTAGCCAAGGATCATCTGCCTGCCTCCCAATGCTGGGAATGTAGGTGTGTGCCACCATGGCTGGTTTAGTGTTTCCATGCTTTTTTAAGCTAGTAAATACCCACCACTACCTTTGGCCCTTAGCTAACTTACTGCAGCATGGCCTCTTTACAAGAGTCTGTTGCCAGAACCATCTGGTGAAGTGTGCAGTGTGCCCCCATCCTACATGGGGGGCATATCACAGTGACAGAAGCCCTTCCGCAGACCCACAGGCTGAAGGAGTGTGTGGCACCTGTGCTGAGCGTGTTGACGGAATGCGCCCGCATGCATCGTCCTGCCAGGAAGTTCCTGAAGGCCCAGGTACTTGGAAAAGGAGACGGAGCTGGGGAACACAGGTTGGATCCTCTTTATAGGCCCCTGGCTGCTCCAAGCCAACACTTACAGACAGCTGCCTCCCCAGGTCCTGCCCCCTCTGAGGGATGTGAGGACTCGGCCTGAGGTGGGGGACCTGCTTCGAAACAAGCTTGTCCGCCTCATGACACACCTGGATACAGATGTGAAGAGGGTAGCTGCTGAGTTCCTCTTTGTCTTATGCTCTGAGAGTGGTGAGTTGGGGGAGCCCAAGCCCCAGGCCTTCCCTGCCTCAGCCATATTCACACATTGACCTCTGCCCTGGTCTTCAGTGCCCCGATTCATCAAGTACACAGGCTACGGAAATGCTGCTGGCCTCCTGGCTGCCAGGGGCCTCATGGCTGGGGGCCGGCCCGAGGGCCAGTACTCAGAGGATGAAGACACCGACACAGAGGAGTACAGAGAAGCTAAGGCCAGGTATGTGCCCCTCATATACACTTGGGTTCCCTCATAGCCCCCATTCCCCTATCCTTACCTCCAATCAGACCAGTAGTACATAGGACAGGATGAGGACGAGGTAAGACCTAAAATCAGGCACTTGTGTTCTGATGACAAGTTGTGTCCTGAGTGTATTGAGGCCCAGCAAATGGGCTCTCTGAGAACCAGGAGGTCCCGGGCAAGGGTTGTCTGGCTGGTGTCCCAGGGGGAGAGGGGAGGATCTCGCTTCTGAAGTCCTACCACCAAAACCAAGAAGGTGGGTTCTTGCTAGCCCAGCCCTAAGCATGAAGATGGAGAATACCTACCCCACATAGTCCCGCTTTTCCTATAGCATCACTAACACATTTCCCATGCTCTGTTCCTGGAAAGTAGCATCAACCCTGTGACCGGAAGGGTGGAAGAGAAGCCACCCAATCCTATGGAAGGAATGACAGAGGAGCAGAAGGAACATGAGGCCATGAAGCTAGTGAACATGTTTGACAAGCTCTCCAGGTATGTGTTATGAAGAAGGCTTGTAGCTAGAAGACATGGGAATGGTTCTGTTTTGTGAGCCCAGGAAGACTGGCTTAGTGGAGATTAGGATCCTGATGAGGCTGTATTAGACATTTGAGATAACTTGCCCTAGAGGTAACCCTCCAGAAAAAAGGCTATGGTTAGCACTGAGTCCTGTTTATAGATGATGAAAATGAAGACAAGAAAGTAAAGGACTGCCTAATATCTCAAAGCTAATTAGGTGGCAGTTAGGATCTGGGCCTGATTAACAGTTACCCTAGTCCAAGTAGCAGCCAAGAATGAGCAAGACCCCCTGCCCTGCACACCAGGTCTCTTCCCCATCCACATGTGCTTTCCCTGCAGGCACCGAGTCATCCAACCCATGGGGATGAGTCCCCGGGGTCACCTCACTTCTCTGCAAGATGCGATGTGTGAGACTATGGAGGGGCAGCTCTCCTCAGACCCTGACTCAGACCCTGACTGAAGATGGCAGCCACTTTGCTCCCCTTCAGAACTGGTGCTGCTTCCAGACGTGTCCTTGGGGTGCTGCCTAGAGAAGCCACACTCCTCTCCAGCAGGGGAGCCTTTCTCTTTACTCCCCACACTATCCATGATTTGCCTTTGGTCCAGTTTCTTGTGTTTAGGACTGTGGTAGTCTTTCTCTCTGTGAAGACTGGGAAACCACCCTTAATTTCCACAAGCGAAGTTGTTTCTTTGAATGTTTGCCAAGCATATGCCATGGCTACAGACACATATGGCCTTGGCACATCAATGAACATGCATGTATGAGGGTGGTGACTGAGTAGGTGTACATTGTATAAGCATGTGTGGGCTGGCATGGGAGCCCAGAGCCCGTATGTGGGGCATATGCTGTGTTTCACACATAGAAGAATCTATTGGAATGGTTTAAATATGTCAAAAACACAGAGCATCACAATTCCTATTTGTGGCCCCACTGAGCACAGGGCCAGTGGCCTCTTTTGAATTCTTCTTGGTCCTGGCTCAGCCACCACTGCATTATCCACATACCCAAGCCTCACTGGTTGTAAAAGCTGAGTCAGTCACAACCACTGGTTTAGTAACTATATGAAGGCAAAAGTTGTAAGACAAGGTAAAATCTGACATTTCTGAAGCACAGGATAAAGAAGAGTTTGGGACAAGATTGTATATCTGTGAAGTAGCCAGATGAGAGTTTATTAAATAGAAACTAATTTCATTCTTTGTGGAATTCAAGATATCCTAGATCACTGTGCATCCGCTGTCACTGGAGAACAAAATTAGGAGACCCCCATTCCCTGGAATCTGTTGTCAGCCCCAGTCAGAATGGGTGCAGTATCAGGAAGTACGTCTACCTGGGCAACAGCCCAAACTGTATGTACCTGGGTAGCAGCCAAGGAGGAAGCAGCCTGCACTTAATCATAACTGCACATAGGACAAGAAAATAAGGGACCCACGGGGTTTCCAGAGCAGTGCCTGCCACTGGTTTTAGTGTCGTAGCTGCGATGTCTGAGCGGAGCAGTGGGAAGCGGCTTAGGAAGGGCTGGGCAGACGGGATTCTGAAGGACGTGGGTGTCCCTAAGGGACTGCGGAAAAGGAGCTGAGTTCATACCAGGGTGAGTCAAGGGACAGATGGGCTCAGTCTGGTCATCCAAGAGGAGGACACCCGCATAACCTGAAATATGTTACCCTTACTGTCCTGAAGAGACAAATGAGAGGATACCAAGTTTTTATACTAAAATTTATTTCATGCGAGAAATGAAGATGTGTTTTAGTCAAAGATGCCTCTGTAGAGACCGACATGGTAGATTACCCTAGTGCATCACCTGAGTCTGGTGATGATGGACATGCTGTGCTGCCCTCCAGATAACCGTAAGGACCACTGCCAGAAAGCATTCTGCACTACGAGCTTCAGCAGTGATGGGACAGAGCACACATGGACTCCTTTGCATTTTGATGGCATGGCCCCAAGGGTAAACATCCCTGGTCAGTCTTTACAAAGGCAGCCTCAGAAGACCACTAACCAGGTCCCACGTGGTTTGGCCCAGATTTGTAAACCTGTCCGAGCTGTTTTCAGGCATGAGGTGTCCCTGGAAAGAGGATCTCCTGGGTGACTTTCCCACAGGTGACGAAGCCATAGTCTTATCTGTCCTGTCCATCCAGCTGGAACAGACAGGAGGTCAGTTAACTTCACAACCAGACAGGCTAACGTCCTAGACCAGATCAGTCATTGAAGTCAAGCAAAATATTTTATGCAACAAGCTTTTCTCTTTAAAGTGAACAAGAAAAGGGATCCCATAAGACCTAGCACAACATAGGTGGCTAAATAAAGACTGTTTTCCAAGAAATGACACCAGCAATACATTCAGCCCTAAGAGCCAAATTTTGGAACAAAAAGATGAAAATAATACTGGTGGTTACATCTCAACTGTGGAAGCAGTAAATGCCAAGGCTCGTCCTTAATACACCTTGCTTCTCTTTGGACCATTTCATTAAGAACTCAGACTAAACACTAGAGGCTGGGAGCTTTTGCCAGTGAAGGTGAGGAGACTGCTGGCCGTGGCCCAGAGCCACAAGACAGATAAGGGGCTGGAATTTTCCTGAGATTCTATCTTGGCAACAGCAGAACATCAATTGTGATACATTCTGGTGAACTCCTGGGGCAGTCCTGTACCTGTCTATAATCATAGAATTTGGAGATGAATGTTAATGCTCCACTATAGAAAATAAACACACAACATCATTCTCATAGGGAATTATTTTCTGTGAGTCACAGGCACTGTATAGTCTCAAAAGCATAGTGTTCTCTGGCTTCCTATTACCATTGGCTGTAATGAATAATGGTGTTGATTAATAAATCATCCCTGGTTAGCTCTGTCTCATGTAGGGTGCGGAGAATGTCAGCTTCTCAGCCTCCCCCCCACCCCCAAATAGGTCACAGAAACATGTCCCAGCAGTGAGTTGTGGAGTAGGAAGCAAAAAGCAGTCTGTAGTAGCACCACCCTTCTAAATGCCAGCAATGCACTGAGGTCAGTGCCCAGAAGAGGATGTGTACTCTTGGACTGGGCCCAAAGATTAGTGTTTGTACCTTTCCAGTTTCCTGCTGGATGAGATCCTGCAGCTCTTGTGTCCAGCCCAGGAGGTCCACCAGTCTTTCCACACCCTGAACTACATCACCTAGCTGGGCCACATCCTTGCTACGAGGACTCCAAGCAAAGGACCCCACCAAGTCTCGATTGATGAGCAGTCGGGGCACTGACTTCTGTACTGCTTCAGACAAGCTAGCAAAAGGCTCCACCTGAAAGACAACCCAAAGTGAAAGGCAGGGTGCCCATGCACCATCAGGCTATTAAGAACCACAGCCACTGGTACCTTGGGGCAGGAGACAAGGCAGAAGACACTGTGACACAAGAGCTTGCCACTTTGTTTCTTAAGGCTTCTGTCCTCAGGTCTGGGTGACCTCTTTCCCATCTACAGCCTGCCTCTCTTCTGCTCGGTGTGCTAACACAAATCCTGACTTCTCCCCACACTCTATCCTTCCTCCCAGTCTGTGTGTTCTGCCTTCAAGCATCTTCCTTCTACCTGCTCTGTCCACTCTATGACCTGGGCCCTGATCTGAGCCTCTCCTATACACATTGATATCTACATAAAACTACTGTGGGAACATTTATAGTGTGACACTTTATACACATTAATTATGTTGCTAATATAAAACACAAAAATGGGTGAGTGATACAACTACCCAGAGAAAACTTGCCTGACATAGAAGAGCAAGCACCCTTTACCATCGTGCTACTGTCCCACCTCCTGGGCCTCCCTCAGTCCCCTGACGGGCAATGCTGCCATCATATTTCTGCACCCAGAATAACAGTATAGGGGATGTATCATTAAGGGGAGACATCAAGCCTGGCTCTTACCTAAGAGGAAAAAGATCAGTTCTCACCTTTTACTAAAGAAGTTTCAAATGTATTATGGATTTAAATGTAAACAAAACAGTTGTTGAGCAGGTATGGTAGTGGCAAACCTGTAATCCCAGCAGCCAGAGGTGGAGACAGGAGGGTCAGGTGTTCAAGGTTATCCTCAACTACACAGTATATTTAAGGTCACCTGGGGCTACATAAGACCCTCGCCTCAAAAAAGCAAAATAAGCTCAGCAGCTAAGAGCATTTGCTGCTCTTGCAGAGGACTTGAGGACACAGCAGTTCACAGCTGTGAATTTTTCTTATAGGTCCACAATTCCTTGTACAACCCTTATGAATGGAAATGTTTCTGACCTCTATAACTCCAGTTCCAGGGTACCCTGTCCATGGATACCACGCACATGGGGTGTATATACATACATACAGGTGAACGCTCATACACATAAAAATAAATTTTTTAAATAAGCAAAACAGGCCAAAAGGCCTCAATAACAAACAGTTCTTCAAGAAAATGTAAGGGAAGGCCATGATAGCTCAATGGGTTAGAAGCTTGCCACCAAACCTGGCAACCTGAGTTTGATCCCCAGGACCCACTTGGTAGGAGGGGAGAACTGACTCCCACAAGTTGTCCTCTGGCGTACACATAAACAAATGTAAAAAAAAAAATGGTTCTAGAAAGACATACTAGGGTTTGGAGGTAAGGGTCGGGAAAGATGTTTTGGACCTGATAAGTGAGACAACGGAAAGAGAGTGGCTGTCAGCCCCGCCGCCTTGATGTCTACATAAAACTACTGTGGGGGGAAACATTTACAGTGACACTTCATACACATATTAACTATGCTGCTAATGTAAAACAAAGAAAACTCGGTGAGTGATACAACTATGCAAAGAAAACAAACAGTCAATAAACATGAGCAGAAATATAAGATCTCACCCTATTTGTGGTGGGGAACTAACCCAGGTTCTGTACATGCTAAGCTAGCAACCCACTGAGCCCCATCAGCGGCCCCATCAAACCTATTTCTAACTATTCACACTGGCAGCAAAGTAAAACAGGTCATTTGTATTGGTGAAGAGAGGAGGAAATGGGCCCTCATACACTAAATATCAGCATTTGTCCTGCAGAAGTATCTGCGTGTGTCTAAGAGCACACAAGGATAGATAGCTACCACAGGCAGACTTAATATGAAAATTACTGTTTGTCTCTACTGTCCATCAATAAGAAACTGCCTACATAATTTTTCTTATAGGTCCACAATTCCTTGTCTTACAACCCTTATGAATGGAAATGTTTCCGACCTCAGGATATTTCAGATATACCATCATTACAAGATACAGTGGAGCTCCTGGGTGCTCCACAATCTAGCACGTTACTGTTTTCCACAGACACGGAATGCAGAACACTGCAGATTTGTCAGCTCACACTGGTAAGGGATTGAGGCCTCTCCTGGCTGGGGCCTCACATTCACAGGGCACACCACTAGCACGATACTAGCAAGACTGTTCCAGGTGGGTGTGCACACCATCCACTAATAACTATGGGATTATGGCTACATACAGTTGGGCCCCAGCCCATGGTCTAACCTCTTTACACCTTTTGGAAATTTCCTGGCATCCAGACTCAGGTGCAGACCAACTCCTTGTACACCTCCAGTGGTCATCTCCCAGGAACCTCATACCCACATGCAAACCCCAACCCCACTGGTCCTCTGACTGCACCCTACCAGCTAAACTGATGATGCTGCAGCCAACCTTCTCCCGCCAAAGGTCCCGTCAGGACTGCCATCTGCTCTTCATCCCAAAGTGCAGCTCTGGATCTGATCAGTCCCTTCAGTCCTGCGCCATAGCTAACCTTCTATACCCTTATGCCCTCCTACACAGCCATTGCTCCAAACCCTGAGATGTCACTACCATTGACTCTACTTACCTGAAAAGTTGGTACCATCAACCAGGCCCTACCCCTCCATGGCCTCCACCCTCCCACTCATCCCCACATGCCTTGCAACAAACCTCCAGGGAGGTCCCAAGAATGAGTAGCAGGTCTGCCAAGGCGAAATCAGCCACGTGTAATAAGAACCTTGCAGGCAGCGGCTCCCCAAAGAACACAATGTCAGGTTTCACAATGCCAGTACAGACAGGGCAACAGGGCAGCCTGTCTGCCATCACATCAGCCTAGGGAATCAGAGAGGAAGAACCAAGGAAGGTGACTTTAAAAAGGGGAAAAGGCAACATCTTCTCAAGGAAACTGTAATGTCCAAAAGCTGAACTATGTAATAGACCCCATGTGGCTTTAGCAATTTTTGTCAACTGTTTCTTATAACCCTCAACATTGGAGAGGGGTGAAATATTTTAAATCATGTCCTAGATGTCACCCAATTTTACCCACAATTCTCCTGTAGGTTCCCAGCCCTCAGACAGAGTTCTGTGGGCATCCCGCAGACAGTGAGAAAGGCAGCATAAGCCGGCCCCCAGTTTGAGCTGAAGTGACCGGGGTACTGCTTCCACCCTAGGAGGCATTCAGGTCAGCTTCAGCTCACTCACTGCTGGCACTGTCAGGAGTGACCACAGCTGCCAAACACTGCCTCCGTGCAGAATGAGGTAAAGTAGATGGCAATTACTAATAACCACACCTACCATGTCTCACCCCAAACAGAAAAGGAGGCAATGTCACTTTCTGATAAGGCACACAGAAGCATCCTTGTAAAATAAATCTTTATAGCTAACTGAGTAGATTTTAGTGGAATAAATTCAGCAAGAATAAGTAGAAACAACTGCCAAAATAGGTCAGAAATTATCAGCTACAGATAATAAAACTATGGTGTTTAAATTAATAGGGAAAATTACCAGCTTGAAATATCCATTAAAAATATAAAAACTTTAAATGTCATGGATTTTTTAAAAATTACTAAATAGAACTTCTAGAAGTAAAAAGCAAAAGTAAAATCAACGAAAGGACTTTATTCTCTGTAACAGAACAGGGTGTTGAGTTTGAAACAGATCAGAAGAAATCACCCAGAATGCAATACGAGCAGTGACAGTGGCAGACACTGCGGAGTCACCACAACTGTCCCAGAGAAGGAGGGACACCCATCTCCTCAGAGTACCATCCAGAGCGGGAGGAAGAGGGCAGAAGTGATGGACATCTGGAGAGAGATTGGCTGGGGATTGCCCTGCAATGCTGAAGCCAGCCCTATGCTTTTCACGCAGAATAAATAAAAGGGGTCCACATGGAAACACAACACAGTGAAACTGCAAGTTCTTGAGGAAAACGTCTGAAAACTATGCAGAAAACATGATTAGCAAGTGGATTCAGAACAGCCAGTAGAGCATGGAAGAAGGAAAGTGAAGTCAGAGACCTCCCAGATATTACGACTCTAAGCCAAAGTTATCTAGACTGCTGAATTGGTGAGAGAATAAAGAGGTCAGAGAAAGAGAAGAGAGCTCAAAACTGACACAAGCAACATCAGCTGGTCTCTGACTAAAGAACATTTTCAACACATGTGCTGGAGCACACATTCACACACAACAGGATAGACCTAGACAGACTTACATGCTTCATAAAAATCAAAGTCGATCAGAGACCTACATATAAAGAGAAAAACTAGAAGACAACATAGGAGAAAACCTACATGATCTCTAGTATAGCAATGAATTTTTAGATTCAACACCAAGGCAAACCCATGAAAGAAATAAGGTTGATGTAATATCAAAATTAAGAGTTTCTAGTCTGAGAAAGACACTGTAGAAAGAATGAGGAGTAAAGCCATGGGCTGGGGAAAATACTAACAAACTATAATGAACTACTAACTAAAATATACAAAGAACTCTTTTATTACATTTTTTATTATTTGTGCATATGGGGCTGGGGATCCAATGTCCTCTTCTGACTTCTGTGGGCACAGGACACACACATGGTACACATACATGCATGCATGCAAACACACACACACACACACACGAAATAAAAAAAAAAATTCAATTCCTATTTCCTGACTTCAAAACTTGCTACAAGCTACAGTAACCAAAAAGCAATGTGACACTGGCATTAAAAAAAAAAAAAAAAAAAAAAGACATACAGATCAATAGTACAGAAAAGACAGCCCCCAAACAAATCCTTACATACATAATCAATACTTTTTTTAAAAATGGCATCAAGCCTATTGTGGGGGTGGGGGGAATACAATTTCATCCACTATGATAGCTGGGCATGGTGGTACACACCTTGAACCTCAGAATTTAGGAGGCAGAGGAAAGTGGATCTCTGTAAGTTCAAGGCCATCCTGGTCTATATAGAAAGTTCCAAGCCAGCCAGGGCAACATATTGAGACCCTGTCACAAAAGGGTTGAGGGGAGAGTCTGTGAGGGAAGCTAGAGAGATAGAGAAGTTAAAAGCACTGGCTGCTCTTCCAAAGGACCTTCGTTCGATTCCCAGCACCCACGTGGTGGCTCACAACCTGTCTGTAACACCCTCTTCTGGCCTCCTTGGGCACCATGCACAGATATACATGTCGGTAAAACATCCATATGTATAAAATAAATAATAATATAAAATTTTAAATGCTGAAAAAAGTGGATAGCCACATGGGAAAGAATGACTTTTGTCAATGAAGAAAGTCACAGTTGAACAGCACTGATTGTGAGCCTTAAAGTAGAATATATGACTTTGTAAAGCCAAGTGTCAGGCATGTGTGGAGATGAACTATAGGCTGAGGCTGCTTGCACTCACCAGCACATGCAGACCTCATGAATTATGCCAAACCATGGCTTCATCTTGAGACAGTTCAACTTCTGCACACCAGTCACAATCCCAAGTAAACCCCCTGAGAGTAAGCTATGAAAGCAGTCACCATTGTGGGACATTCTCGACCTTCTAAATTGTCTTTGAGACCACAATACTAATAAACTCCATATAAATGTAATTCTTTGTTACAGACTGGATTGACTTTATCTCATCTGACAAGTTGGAACCATATATATATGGTTCACACAAATATATATTACACAAAATTAATCAAAATGGATCAAATTCATAAATATAAGAGCCAAACCATTTCAACCCTTAGAAGAAAACACACAAAAAAGCTATGATAAATGCCAAAAACATAACCAACCAAAGGAAAATACCCGACAGCATTAAAGCCACAAAGCTCTGTGCAAGGTGGACAATGTCAGCAGAGGAACAGCAGTGCAGGAGACAATAGGTAGGATGTGAATGGTACAGCCTCTGTGAAAAAGTTCAATGAAACCTCCAAAGATTAAGAGGTAGGTTTACCACGGGATACAATTTCACACCTAGGAATATAATGAAAAGAATTGAAAGCAGGGTCTCAGAGAGAGAGATCTGCACACCCACATTCATACTCTCAATAAATAAAAGTAGGAGCAACCCAAGTATACACCAACAAATGAATGTAAAATGTGAAACACACTCGGCTGCAGAATGGAATGTTATCAAACTTTTAGAAGGAAGGAAAGGCCGACACACACTATGAGATGGTGAATTCTGAAGACATTACACTCTGAAACTAGCCAGTCACAAAAGGACAGGTACTGACTGACTCTACGATCCAGTTCCCAGGTGACAAGAGAAGGAGCATTACCCCAGGCTCAGGGGAAGCTGGCGTTTAACAGCTATAGAGTTCCTGGTTGGTGTGATAAAGATTATTCTGGGAATAAATTGCAGTACTGGATGCAGAACATTAAGAATATACTTAATACCTTGGAACTACACTTAAAAATTACTAAAATGGGGACTGAAGAGATGGTTCATGGTTAAGACCACTTGTTGCTCTTGCAGAAGGTCTGAATTCAATTCCCAGAACCCACAAGGCAGCTCACAATTGTCTGTAACTCCAGTCTCAGGGCACCCAATGCCTTCTTCTGACTTCCACAGGTTCCTGCACCCATGTGGTGCACATGTATACACTCAGGCACACACACACACATATATACGAAATAAATATTTTTAAAACTATTTGAATAATGACTTTTGTGTTATATGTTTACCACAATGAAACATCTTAAAGAAGATTTTTATGAGGTTTTGTTTTGTTTTGTTTTGGAGAGAGAGCTTCACTATGTAGTCTAAGTTAGCCCTGAGCTCATAATCCCCCAGCTTCTAGCCCTTGAATGCTAGAACTACAAGTATATACCACAACTCAGCTAGGAAAAATATTTGAAATGTGAACCAAAGAAATGTACATGTTCATTATTACTAAGAACACAAAGAGATTCTACAGCTTTGGTTACAGCACTCTTCTCAGTACTATGACCAATGCCTGGCAGAGCAACTTAAGGGATAAAACTCAGTCTGAACAGGATTTCAGTTCATCGTGGTACCAGGATTAGCTCTGTGGTAGTTTGAAAATGGCCCCATAGGCTCATAGGGAGTGGCACTATCGGGAGGTGTGGCCTTGTTGAAGTAGGTGTGACATTGTTGGAGGAAGCATATCACTGGGGGTAGGCTTTGAGGTTTCAGAAGCTCAAGCCAGGCCTAGTGTGTCTCAGTCTTTTCCTGCTGCCTGGTGATCCAGATGTAGAACTGTCAGCTACCTCTCCAGCACCGTGTCTGCCTAAGTACCACCATGCTTCCAACCATGATGATAATGAACTAAACCTCTGAACTGTAAGCCAGCCCCAGTTAAAAGCTCTTAAAAGCCCCAGTTAAAAGAGTTGCCGTGGTCACGGTGTCTCTTCACAGCAATAGAAACCCTAACTAAGACAGGCTTCATTTGTGAAGATAGGAATGTATGGCTGCTGCTTTTCATATTGTGGCCAACCAGGAAGCCGAAAGCAAAGGCCAGAACCTGAAGCTGGTATAGCCTTCAAAGGTCCACCCAAGTGACCTATGTCTGTCAGCCAGGCCTCATATCCCAAAGGCTCGACAACCTCCTAACACGGCAGCACTGACTGCAGACTGGGTGTTCAAACATACAACCCTGTGGGGACATTTGCTTTCAACTGTAACAACTTCCAAACTGATGTCCTAGAGAGGAATGGAAGAATGGAGAAAGGAAAGGAGAGATGAAGGAAAGAAATGATAAACAGTTCAAATAAGTTGTCAGGCCTGGTAAAACAGAAAGCACAGCTACTGTAAATGATTCTTTGGAGCTTACAGGAAAGTATTGTGGCTATGGACTCACATGCATGTGGAAGGCAGAGGGAGATGCTGAGCACCTTCTTCAGTCACTCTCCACCATATATATGTGTGCATGTGTGTTTTGAGACAAGGTCTCTATCTAGTCCTGGCTGTCCTGGAGCTCAATAGTGTAGACCAAACTGGCCTTGAACTCACAGAGATCTGCCTGCCTCTCCCTCTGCCTCAAGTGCTGGGATTAAAGGCATGCGCCACCAAACCTGGCTCTACCTTATGTTTTGAGACAGAGTCTTATCAGCTGCAGCTCACCAGTTAGGCTAGGCTGACTGGCTGATGAGCTCCACGGATACACCTGTCTCCACCCACTCAGCCCAGGGGCCACAACTTTTACAAGGGTGTTGGGGATCTGAACGCAGGTCCTTGGGCTTAGCAGAGCTAGTCTAGCTATCAGCTTGTTCTAGGACTCTGAGATTACTGGTGGGCTGGCACACCTGCCCAGCATTTATATGGCTAGCACGTTATCTACTCAGCCCTCTCCCTATACCCTCCTGTATTATTTTTAATAGCAAAAATTAGAAACATTAAAAGTGCCTTACACAAGTAACGAAAGAGGACAGGCTCCAAAGCTGCACAGAAAAACCCTGTCTCAAAAAACAAAGGTAAGTAAAAAAGGAGTAAACAGGGTTCCGATGTCAACACAAGACACCCATTAAACTGCACAGGGATGTAGAGAACTTAGAAAACTTAAGAGGGTTCAATGAAATAATTTTAATATTTGTAGGTGTGTATATATGTGCATGCATGTTTATATGTACATATAATATCTTACATTATCCACCAAATCATGAAAGGTAAGCAAAAGGTAAGTTAAAAGGAGATTCATCTTTTTTTCCTTTTTTGTTGGGGGAGGGAGTTTGAGACAGAGTCTCACTGTGTAGCTCTGACTGTCCTGGAACTCACTGTGTAGACCAGACTGGGCTCAAAGTCTTGGAGATCCACCTGTTTCTCCCTAAGTGCTGGGATTAAAGGTGTGCACCACCACACCTGGCCTGGGAGATTCATTTTCCCTGTATATTCCTGACTTGCAGTTTGGGGGTAGAGGGAGTGCTGGTGATGGAACCAGGGCCTTGTGTATGCTGGGCAAGCATTCTACCATTAGCTGCATCCTCAGCCAGCCTTAGTTCTTCTACAAGTATGTATTTTTTTTTTATTAAAAATAAAGGAGCCAGGCATGGGAGAGCACATCCTTAATCCCAACAGAAGCAGGTAGATCTCTGAGTTCCAGGCCAGCCTTGTCTAAATAGTGAGTCCCTGTCTCAAACAAACAAACAAACAAACAAAAGCCAGGCAGGTGACATATAATCCCAGTACTGGGGAAGCAGAGACAGGTGGATCCCTAGGGTTCCCTGGCAGCCAGCCTAGATAACTTGGTGAGTTTCAGACCACTGTGAATATCCTGTTTCAAAAACAAACAAGTAAACAAGCATAAAATACCACTTTTATAGATCCTCCACCCCCAAGGACTGCAGAAGGCAGAGACCATTTCATGAGGTAACTCACCCACATGTCCTCCCCCGGGAAGGACCTTCGACAGACTGTACATGTAGCTGATGCAAAGGACCCATGAGCTTCAACCAGTTTTGAGGCAGGGATACCAGACGCTGCAATTCAAACCAAAGCTCAGTGTTGCAGCCCCTGGGATGGCTAAGTAAGTATACAAGCACAACCTCTGGGCTTGACAAAACTAGGTTTCCAAAAACTGCATGGCTGTTTTTTTTTTCCTTTTTTGTTGGGGGAGGGAGTTTGAGACAGAGTCTCACTGTGTAGCAACTTCTCAGTCGGGTGTGGTGGCTCCCGGCCGGAATCCTAGCTGAGGCTAAAGAACTGAGAGTTAGTAAATGAGTAACTGAGGTAGTGAAGTCAGGGCCAGCATGGGCAATAGCAGAGCCTTCTCCTCAGCATAACTGAGTTAGTGAAGAAGTCAGGGCCAGCATGGCAATAGCAGAACCTTCTCCTCAGCATAACTGAATTAGTGGAGTCAGAGCCAGCATGGGCAATAGCAGAGCCTTCTCCTCAGCATAACTGAGTTAGTGAAGAAATCAGGGCCAGCTTAGGCAATAGGAGAGCCTTCTCCTCAGCCAAAGATTCTCATCAAGTTCATTGCTGCTATTTGCTAACTGCAGTGCTGAACCCCAAAGCCAGGAAATTCCTACCTTCCCCCCAAACCTGTCCTTCTGTTTGGGGGAAAAGGCGGCCTTGGTGGGGTAGCCACTGCTTTCTCTGTGCTTCTGAGCTGTAGATTGCTCCTCAGAGGAAGCCTGTCCCTGGAGTAAGGCGCTGCCGTTCTTCAGACTGCAGCATCCTTGCAGACAGCAGAGTGGCTGCTATTCACTGGCTACTGTCATGGATGCAGAGTGCACCTTGGGAAAGCACCGGCAAGTTCTCCCTCATTGCTGCTGTCACTGTGTGACTGAAATGTTGGTGGTTCCTCAGCATAAGGGCACCAGAGCTAAGCTTTAACAAGGCTGTATCTTCCAGAGCTAGCTAGACACTGTTTCTATGTCAACGCTACGATGTGAGGATCTGCCTGAAAGCAACCTGAGGGTGAGAGAGGAGGTGGGGAGAACAGAGAACAAGGCCTGGCCATGTGTCAGTAAGGGACACTGAGGGGAAGGACATAGGGGTCCTTAGGAGGGAGGGAGGCAGAGAGGGAAGGAAAAGGGAAGAAAAGGGTAGAGGGGAAAGAGAGAGAAAGAGATCCACACCAGATTCAAAATAATATGAACTTTAGTTCCAGCCAAAACTCAAACCCAGAAGGTGTGTGGGAGACAGGCCTATAGAGAGGTTTCCGCTGTGGCCTCAAACACGGAAGCAGAAAAGGCATAAGCAGCTGCCTGGCACCACTCCCGGGGATGACAGATAAACACTAGGCCATGACAGTCCTCCTTAGGAGCAGGCACAGACATGCAAGGAGCAAAAGGCTCACTCACCTCTCTCAAGCCCATCGATGTTCTGTGTGTAGAGCCGCAGAAGCAGCTCCTTGTCGTGGAGCAGCCGAAGGAAGTAGTGAGTGACATTAGGCCTGTAGTGCCCAGGGTACAGCTCCTTGGCCAACGTGAAAAAGGGCTTGGGGTTATGAAAGAAAAAGCCAAGTTCGAAGATGGCCTCAGGGTATGGGATGTTATACTGCTGGAGGTTGTTGTAGAGGCCACTCCCTGGGGATCTGCAGAGACATAAGGGGAAGGCTGAGCCCTGCAGAAGAAAGTGGGGAAAGGACATCCGAGGGAACTGAGGCAGCGTACCTGAAGTCCGGGATGCCACTGGGTGTGCTGATACCGGCCCCCACCATGACCACGACCCTCTGGCAGGCTCTGGTCCGAAGCAGCTCAGCTACATCCTGCAGAGACAGCTTCACCTTCTCACTGTTGCCCCCACATCCAAAGCCGACTGAGGCTCCCACAGAGAGGGATATGGGCCTTCTCCCACCTGTAATACTGACAGCAAGAGCACAGAAGACAGGCAGCGGGTGGCCATCAGTCTTATGCTAGCAAGAGTGAGTGCAGCTGTACTCTTCCCACCATCCAAATTTCTCTAGTGTCATCCAAATTTCTCGCCATGCATAACTACCAACTAAAGCAGAAGGTCGTCTTGTATCAGAAATTGAGATTTACTTGGGGGCAAAAAAAAAAAAAAAAAGAAAACCCTTCCGGTTTATAGACACTGCATGCATCAGGGGAGCACCGCCAAAGCCCCATCATCAGAAGTGTGAGCTGGGGTGCTCTGAAAAGGCCACAGCTTGGACGGTTCTGCAGACTGACTGACAAGTTAGAACCTTAGAGTTGCAATGTTGCAGATCAAGAGCTAAACTTATCTTGGGCTATCTTTTAGACCCTTGGATAGGATACCTAACATCCTTTTGATTATGAAGTAAGACCTTTGGAATGTATTGACTTTGAAGAACACAAGCTTCCACTATCCCAGGAGCTAAAGATGTCATTAGATAGTATCTGAAACCTATAGTAGAGATTTACTGGTTGGCTGTAACCCACCTACCTGATGTCCCCAACAATATATTCACTAAATAAACTAATTTCTGACTGTCTTATGGTCTGTGATTGAAAGTTTGTATAATTCCTTCCATGAGAGAGATTTTACCTGGAGTAACCTGAGTCTGTATTTCCAGGGCATGGCCACTCATACTGGGCTCAGAATGAACTATGCCTTATTCCCTTTGAAGCAAGAGCTGTGCTTTGTGTCGACAGTATACGCACTCAATGTGAGACCCCCCCCTCCCCAGGATGATCCAGTCTCATCAGGATCAGCGCCAAGTGCCATATTGGGCCTTCTGTGCCCAACCATCTGTGTCACCTCCTCGGGTAGACGTGGGAGAGTGTCCAGAGTCTAGACCTGCTTTTCACTGACTGATGGTCCACTGGCCTATCTGAGCACTGGACTCGGTAGCCTCTTGCTGACTGACTGATGGTCCACTGGTCTATCTGAGCACTGGACTCGGTAGCCTCTTGCTGACTGACTGATGGCCCACTGGCCTGTCTGAGCACTGAACTGGGTAACCTCTTGCTGTTGCAGAGCATCTGTAATAGAGCATTCATCAGAATCTTTGTTTCCCAGCATTCACACTTTTTCTCCCAGAACTCCTACCCTTTTAAAATTTTTATCCTGTTTATTTGTTTGTTTGTTTGTCTGTCTGTCTCTTGCTTATTACAACCTGGTCCCTCTCCTCCACCACAGTCTTCTCTCTCCTCTACCACTGTCTCTTCCCTCCTTCCTGACTTTGCCTCTTCTTTGTTTGTTTGTTTGTGTTTTTCGAGACAAGGTTCTCCTGGTTTTCCTGGATCTCGCTCTGTAGCCCAGGCTGGCCTCAAACTCACGGAGATCCTCCTGCCTCTGCCTCCCGAGGGCTGGGATTAAAGGTGTGCAGCAGCACCACCGCCTGGCGTCTCTTCCTTCATTATCACCCTTTCCTGTCTTATCCAGTAACCTCCAAGACGAAGAAAATTCTGTATTAGAGCCAGTATGGCAGTGCACCCCTTTAATCCCAGTGCTCGGGAGGCAGAGGCCGGCAGATCCTGTTATTTCTAGGCCAGCCTGGTCTACACAGTAAGTTCCAGGACAACCAGGACTAAATAGAAAGACTGTCTCAGAAAGCAAAAAATTCCATATCAAAGGAAAAGATTGTTATAACCTCTGTGGTGGTTTGAATAAGGATGGCCTCCATAGGCTCACATATTTGAAGGAGCGGCACTACTTGAGAAGGATTAGGAGATGTGGCCTTGTTGCAGGAAGTGTGTCACTGGGGGTGGGCTTTGAAGTTTCAAAAGTCCATGCCAGGCCCAGTCTCTCTCTGTTTTCGGGTCAGGATAAAACTCTCAGTTCCTTCTCCAGCACCGTGTCTGCCTGCATACCACCATGCTCCCTACCATGATGATAATGGACTAAACTTCTGAAACTGTAAGCCAGTCAGTCCCAATTAAATGTTTTCCTTTATAAGAGTTGCCATGGTTATGCTGTCTCTTCACAGAAATAGAACAGTGACTAAGACAACCTCTTTTAGGATAAAGCCTGTGTGCAAAGAACAATTGTGGAAAAAGTGGGTAGAGTTCTTGGACTCATACCACAAAACAGAATCCAGAATCCAGAAATAGACCCCACAAAGTGATGTGATTTGCAACAAAGTATCCAGTGCTTTTCAATGGGGAAAGGTTTGTTGTGTTGCTGTGGTTTTATATTTAGATGCTGGAATAATTAGATATCAATATGAGAAAATAAATCACATTTGACACTCTCCTTCACCATATACAAAAACTGATTTGAAATAAGCTAAGCACATTGGCAATCCTGTAATCATGGCTACTTAGGAGGCTGAGGCAGATGAGCCACTTAAGACTAGGAGTCCAGCCATCAGCCAGGCGGCGGTGGCGTACGCCTTTAATTCCAGCACTTGGGAGGCAGAGCCAGGTGGATCTCTGTGAGTTCGAGGCCAGCCTGGTCTACAGAGCGAGATCCAGGATAGGCACCAAAACTACATGGAGAAACCCTGTCTGGAGGGCGGAGGGGAAGACTAGGAGTTCAAAGCCATCCTTAGCAATATGGCAAAATCTCATCTCAAAAGATAATGCATCATAGTGTAGAACAAAAAGATTTCTAAGAAAAATCACACAGGAATCTCTTTATGAACTTGGGATTGCAAAGAATTGCCAACTATATATGAAAATAACAATAAAGTACACCCCTCAAAAAAATAAAGCCTAGAGGAAGAAAACTTGGAATGGAATTTTTGATTATAGGTTTCCTAATACATATCAGGACTCCCTGGGATTTGCTGAAGAATTTCAGATCATCACTGCCTAATTCAATTACTGACAAGGCAGATGGACAACTTCATTGAGCAGATTGGGAAAAAGCCTCCTTTGAAGACTATAGAAAGACAGATGCTGATGCTAAGGATGCCTGTGAACAGCGAGGAAGTCACTCTGTGCTGTATGCTGTAGTATCAAAGATATTCCCACAAGGATGGGATAGATACCATGAAGCTTAAAGAACATTAAAAAGCTCAGACTTTACACCATTATGTAACCAGGATAAAAATGAGGATCCAGGAGTCACCAGCCCGACACAGAGGAAGTAAGATGAGAATGCTGCACTGAGAAAAGAATTTTCCGGGCGTCGGTGGCCCACACCTTTAATCCCAGCACTCAGAGGCAGAGCCAGGTGGATCTCTGCAAGAAACAACACCAATTCGACCAAGAACCCCTAGTGGACCAAGACTATCAATCAGAACAAGAGAGGCACCTTCAGACACAGACACTGCCTGCACCGAGCGGAGGAAGAGATGAGTAGATGCTAGTGCAAAAATACAGGCAACAACATAAAGACCTATATGACAACATCAGAACCTAGCGATTCTACACATGCAAGACCTGAACATACCAAGGAAAAGAAGCAGATGAAATCAATCAATCAATCAGAAAAAATGACTTTAAGAAGATGATAGAGGCTCTTAAAGAGGAAATGAAAAACTCCCTTAAAGAGGAAATAAAAAATTCCCTTAAAGAAATGGAAGAAAAAAAAATGAGGATCCAGAGATGAGTCCAGAAAGAAACATCCATACCATGAGAGCTAGGGGTACTGCTGCAGATAGCACATCAGGGCTGTGACGATATATTATGTACGCTAACAGACTTGTCTGAGGATCAGAGGACAGAGCCAGCCACTAGATTAGACGTAGAGGTCAGGCAGTGGTGCCACACACCTTTGATCCCAGCACTTGAGATCTCATGCCTTTGCTTGGGAAGTACACATGCCTTTAATCCCAGGAAGTAATATGGCAGGGCAGAAGGGCAGAGATCTCTGTGAGTTCGAGGCCAGCCTGGTCTACAGAGCAAGTTCCAGGACAGACTCCAAAGCTACACAAAGAAACTCTGTCTCAAAAAACAAAACAAAACAAAACAAAACAAAAGGACCATCTAGGATTCAAACAACACAGGGCAGCTTCCATGACTCAGCAATCAAACCTATACAATCAAGCAAGATCATGGCATCCAGCAAATCAAGACTCTTCCCATACACCTCTAAAAGGGCTCTAGGGTCACCTTCAAATGCCAGAAAATAGTAAGAAGAGTATGAACTCATTTTTCAAAGTAAGAGTATACAGAAGGCAATGTACAAATGATAGGCTTCAATGATGCCTCAGGAGGTTTTTCATTCAGGAAAAATACAAGTTTAATAATCCCAGCACTCGGGAGGCAAAGTCAGGCAGATAGATCTCTGTGAGTTAAAGACCAGCCTGGTCTACAAAGCAAGTTCCAGGACAGCTAAGGCTACACAGAGAAATCCTGTCTTAAAAAACAAAACAAACAAAAAAAAAATGTCAGGTGTGCTGACGAATGCCTTTAATCTCAGCACTCATGAGGTAAAGGCAGGAAGATCTCTGAGGGTTCAAGGCTAGCCTGATCTACATAGTGAGTTCCAGGACAGACAGGGCTATGTAAAGAGACCCTGTCTCAGAAAAAGCAAAAAAACAAACAAACACAAAAAGTTGTAAGAATCAAAACTCTAAGAAAAATTATTCTATTGCCATATTCTGCAACCAAAAAATGAGAAATTAATGAGGCAGAGAGGTGGATCTCTGTGAGCAAAATAAATAAATAAATAAATAAATAAATAAATAAATAAGGGAAAGCATTAGTGTATTAATGTATTAAGAGCTATTATAAATTGAATAGGACAAAGCACGAAAATCCCAATCAAGTATTAAAATGTACATATGCTCTAAGTAAGGAATAAAGACCAAAAATATAGTCACTGAAAAGTCTTGGGTTTGAGGTTCAGAGGGGACATTGGGTAGGAGATTAAATCCTAGAGTTATTAACACCATGAAAAGACAAGAAGACGAAAGAACTGTGAGAGAATTCTGGCCCATGAAGCATAGTGGGGATACCTTCTTACAGGTTTTAGGGGAAGATGGAGGTCCCATGCCACGTGGTCAATGAATCAATAGTATGTGACTTATATTCAGGTTGAGTCTTATTCCCAAGCAGCAGGGGAGGATGAGAATGTATTGCATTGTGAAGAAATGTGTGACTTTGAGGATGTGGGAGAATTGGTTTGAGAGGCCCACTTAATTAATACATTTTCATTGTACAGGATGTATCTTTGGTACTCTGGGATAGACTGGAATCTGGTAGTGTGGGGCCTGTACACATAATCAGTTATGAGAGTGGACAGACACAGCTACAAATGGGCATGACTTGAGCAGTATGTAGCCTGGGTTTTAACAATTCCAGCTTTTTTGTTTATATATAAAGAAACAGCAGGATAATTTATGAGGAAGAGATAGAGGGGAAGGCTTTGGGGGGTACCAGGCACAATATTCAATGTCTGGCCTCTTCCCATTGGCAACAAGAGTATATAAATGATGCAATGCCTAGAAATTTAACTGGAAGAAAAGCTAGAGCCCCTGGCATCCATGTAAAAACCAAGTGTTCCTTGGAACAGAGGAGACAAGTAGATCCCTGGAGCTCGTTGGCCAATCAACTTAGCCAAATTGAGAGGAGACCATGTCTTAAAAAACAAGGTAGGGGGCTGGAGAGATGGCTCAAAAGTTAAGAGCACTGGCTGCTCTTCCTGAGGACCCAGTTTCAGTTCCCAGCATCCACATGGCAGCTCACAGTTGTCTATAACTCCAGCTCTAAAGGATCTGATGCTTCTGTCCTTTTCCGGCACTTGCATCCATGTGAACATACCCAAGTGCACACACACACAACCACATATAACTAAAAATAATAAAAATAAAAATTAAAAAAAGGTAAAGAGGCTGGAGAGATGGCTCAGCAGTTAAGAGTATACACTGCTCTTCCAGAGGACCTCGGTTAAACTTCTAGTACCTACGTGGTGATTCACAACCATCTATAACTCCAGTCTCAGGGGATCCCATGCCCCCTTCTGGCCATGACAGGCACTGCATGTTTATGGTGCATAGCAATACATGCAAGGAAAACACCCATACACATAAAATACATAAACTTTTTTAAATGATAAAAAAAAAGGGCAGAAAGTGATGGAGAAAGACTTCTTACATCAATCTATGGCCTCCACAAACACACACATGTATCCACTCACATGAATACACACACGCACAGACACATGCACGCACACATGCATGCACAAGAAAAACAATATGAACAACACAGAACCTGCAATCTGGTCTGAAAATGCCCCCACTACATTCTGCAGCCCGAGAAACACTGGGCACTGCAGCTTCACATAGCCCTGGAAGGTTCCTGAGTCTACAGCCTTGACTCAGGGCTTCCTTGGTATCTAACCAAGCTGCAATGTCTCCATCACCATGGCAATCTGCCCTGAATTCAGGACCACAGCCTCAGGCCACAGAAACTTTTCCTCACACCCTGAGAGCTGGGACACTGGGTCAATTCTCCCATCAGATGGCCCTAGTGACCAGTACAGAGACCTCTTCACACTGGTTGGAACAGATTAAACAGACCAAATTGACCTTCCCCAAATAAATGACTAGTCTAAAGTTAATACAGACACAAACAGGCAACTAAAAGTGTGCCTTTTACTCATAATACAAGAAATAAAGATGCTAGCAGTACATCTTCAGACAGGACAGTGCAGAAGCTGTCTTCTAGCAGGATGGTCCCAACAGTGTTTGCTCTCATCACTTTCTTTGCCTGCTTTCCCAGAAGCTCTCCTCACACCATTGCCATTCTAGTGATAGCTTTAACTCTTCATTTTAGCCAAACAAAAGGCTTATTTGTTTTTATGTCCTAAATTCTAATGGTTCTAAGTAACCCTTTTCCCATCCAGCATATTCTGCCTAAGAAGCATGGTCTCCATTTCAGAGTACCATAATCCCACAAGGTTAAATGCTTGCTTAATTCCAAGGATAATCTTTGGCCCTCCTCTTGAAGGCAACAGTGCTGGCTCCCTCTCCTGTTAGGGTGCCTGTGGGCTTTCCCCTCTACGCAGCTGCAGTACACAGCTGTCCTATCTACACAGTCTGTGTTCAGTTATTCAGGGACTTGTGTGCCACCAGCAAGCTAGGAGGAATCCTCCATCACCCTGAGCCTCAGCCAACAAAGATCAAAGCAAGGAGGCCAAAGATGACTGGGGTGTTTTGTTGGGCTGGGCGTGAAGAAGCAAGAGCTTTATTCCAGAATTACATCCTCATCTCTAATTCTTACTCTGATTTGGAGGAACCTATATTTATAAACCTCTCACCAGAGAGTACAGGAAATACACAAGAAAACAAACAAAAACAAACAAACAAACAAACAAAAACCAGGAGAAAGGCCTCATCTCCTCCCACACTGCAGAGATGGGCCAATGCTTCTGAAGGTCCTGCTGTATCAGAGTAGGGTATAAAAGCACTTTACCAAGGTCCCTCTTCTGAGCTAAGTCAATGAAACTCTCCAAGGGGGCTCCTGATGAAAACAATGAAGAATGAGAAAAAGAAAGTTCTGGCTCTAAAACCACCCCCCTCCCATCAAATACCCCATTTCACATGGCACCAAGAACAGTTCACTTACAGTTCTTGCCCTGACATTTCCTGAACTCCTCTTAAATACAAACCATATGAGAATATAGAAAGGTCAAGAGAAAAGTTGTGACCATTGCTGAGAACCTGCCAAACTGACAGATATCCATGTCAGGGCACATGAAGAACATTTCTTAGTCACCTAGTACAAAAAATGTTTGCAAGTCACTGACATACATGTGAACAAAATTTTGCCAAATAGCTACAACATACTTCAGGTATAACTTAAAATACATCTACATGGTATGGAAAGCTCCTGGAATGAAGAGACCCAGAGGCTGGCATTGAGTGATGCCTGAGACACCACAAAGAGACAAAAAAAGACACCACTGAGTCCCAAAATCTAAAATCAAGAGAAGTAACGTTCTGTAAAGGCACTCTTCCTCATAGACATCCCCAGGGTTCCTGTGTTGGGTTTTAATGACAGATGACCTGATATTAGAAATGCCTCCATGAATTTGAGTGTCTTTCCTGATCCCTACTCTATTCTTAGCACCCAAAAGTCTGCTGCAGAGAAAGCTCTGTGGCAGTAGCCTGAATGCACACCTCTTTATTAAAGTCTTCCACACAGCAAGTGGATAGACCATTGTTTACCCAAATAGTCATCTGTTATTGGGCACTTAAATTAATTTGCTAATAACTGTGGGCCCTAAAAATGTAAGGACTCCAGACTAAGTATGTGGTTTGGAGGTATAGTGCTGGCCTACCAGAGAAGTGCAAGGCCTGAGTTTGATCCCCAGGAAAAAAAAAAAAATCCAAACTCTTACATCATATTAGCAAACTGTTGTGTGTTGTTTGAACTCACTGAGAAGCTGGCTTTGGAGGCAGGGTTGACAACTCCCATTTCAAACCCGTTTGTCTCAAAGTCCAAGGTCTGGATGGGCTGGCTCCTCTAACAGTATGATAGAAGGAACAAGAACAGCAAAACAACCCAAGAGTAAAAACACTGTGCCCAGGAGAACAGCTAGAAGGTGACCCATTTCCAACAAAGGTTACTATGTTTATCTCAGCATGTAAAAGCGCCTGTAGTGGGAAGGAGAAGCTGGAAGCATGGCCAGAAGACATGCTCAGACACTGAGATAAAGCCCATCTGGGAACTCCAGCTGACTATCTCAACTTCCTCTGTCAGTTTTTGTTGGATGCAGCAAGTGTCCAATTTGATATTATCTCTCTCTATTGCTATTTGTTCCTTTACTGAAAAATCTCACCAAAGGGGTCACTCTGTTCGGCCCGAGACTCTCTTTACTGGAAGCTCCACCACCTTAAATGGATTTCCTCAGTAGATTTCTGCTGGATTTTTTTGAATATACAATGTGATGATTTTTCTCTCTCTTAATAAACTCACTCATTTGAAACTGAAAATATGCCTATCCTAGATCATTCTCAGGGCTATACAAAACATGTTACTATTTTGCAGACAGTATGACTGTTAGTGAAATTTTAATCTCACAACCTTTACGGGGGACAATTAAAACATAAATAACAGCCTTATGTGGTGGCACATAACTGTAATCTCAGCAGCTGGAGGTGGAAGCAGCAGGAATGGGGTTCAAGGTCATCCTTCTTCACACAGCCAGCTGGAGACCAGTATGTCTCCAAACAACACAAACCATATAACTTTACACAAGCCAGTCTCTTGGGAATTCATCCTCAAAATGGGGTGCAAACAAGGTTATTCAACACGACGTTATTTGTAATAATATGAGATTAGAAAGTATTTCGATAAGGAAATGGTGGCATAAATTATGAGACATCCATACAATGAACTTCCACAAGGCAGTTCAAAGACTGTGCTCCAATGGAAATAGCTGCATAAAAAACATCTTTAAAGAGATGTACAGATGAGGCCGATGAGTAGAGCCTTGTGGAAGAGCGCACCTGCCAGGTTCTCACTACCGCAAATGCTTTTAGCTGCCCGCCCCTAAAACACCTCC
>CABHPQ010141875.1:0-40753 GCA_902168405.1 Peromyscus aztecus | reverse complement strand
CCTCCTTCCTTCCTGCCCCCCCTTCAATCCCTTCTTCTTGGATTTTTGTTTCTTGATGTCTATGCAGCCTGTGCTGGCCTTGAATTGCTGCCCCCCCCCCGCCAGGCGCCGAGATTGCAGGCCGTGTCTCTCTGCCTACCTGTATTCTAATGAAGGAAAACTAGACTCTCATACCCTCAGGAGGCCTACAAGGTGCCCAGCCCATAACGGTCTCTTCTCTTGTGAACCAGTTGAGAATAAAGCAAAGGATGTGGTGATTAAAGAATCAAAATTTGGGAAGGCAAGATGGCTCCACAGATTAAAGGTGCTTGCCACAAAGTATGACAACTGAGTTTGACCCCTTATACCACATGGATAGAAGGAGAGAATGAACTCCTGAAAGTTGTCCTTTGATGTCTACAAACATGCTTAGGCACACACACACACACACACACACACACACACACACACACGCACGCATGCACGCACGCACACACGCACGCATGAATGCACATGTATACATGCCTCTGGGAGCTTGCTCCTCTGGGAGCTTGCTCCTCTTTGATTCAACAGAACAAAAGGTTGGATCTTTGAAAAATTCATTAAGATTGACAACCCTTAGTCAAATTAACTTAAAGGTACAGAGAGAAGATTCAAATTAACAGTATTAGAGATGAAAGGGGACATAACAATAGACACTGAGGAAGTCCAGAGAATAAGGACATAGTTTAAAAATCTGTACCAAACCAAATTGGAAAATCTAAAAGAAATGGAAAATTGTATTGATATACACTACCTACCAAAGTTATATAAATATTACATAAGCGATTTAAACAGATCTAATGGAAGATAAACATTAATTAAAATTCTATCTACGAAACAAAAACCCAGGGCCAGATGGTTTGAGCACAGAACTCTACCGTACTTTCAAAGAAAAATTAACAGCCATTAACCTCAAATTATTGCACAAAATAGAAACAGGAGGAACACAGCAAAAGTCTTTTTGCAAAGCCACAGTTACCCTGATACTTAAGTGACATAAAGACTCAACAAAAATAAGAATTACAGGCCAATTTCTCTTATGGACATGGGTGCAAAATAATCAACTAATACTTGAAAACCAAGTCCAAGACCACATCATAAAGTTCATTCACCATGATCAAGTAGGTCATCCCAGAGATGCAGGGAGAACAGTTCAACATTTGTAAATCAATAAATGTAATCTACCATATAAACAGACTGAAAGACAAAAACCACATGATTCATCTCATTAAATATCAAAAAGGTCTTTGACAAAATCCAGCAGTACTTTATAATAACAAAAGTCCTAGAGAGACTATGTATACATGAGTCATACCTCAACATAATAAAGCAATTTACAAAAAGCCTATAGCTAAAATCAATCTAAACATAGAAAATGTAGAAAAGCAAAGCATTTCCACTAAAATAGAAACAACACAAGACTGTCCACTGCTATGGGATAATGCTTTTATACACTGGTTTAATAAATGCTGATTGGTCAGTAGCCAGGCAGGAAGTATAGGCAGGATAAGCAGATAAGGAGAATTCTGGGAAGAGGAAGGCTGAGTCAGGAGACACCAGCCTGCCATCCAAGGAGCAGCATGTAATGGCACACAGGTAAAGCCACAGAACACGTGGCAACATATAGATTAACAGAAATGGGCTGAGTTTAAGTGTAACAGCTAGTCAATGGTGGACCTGAGCTAATGGCCCAGCAGTTTTAATTAATATAAGCCTCTGTGTGTTTACTTGGCTCTGTCTGCAGACTGAGTGGGATATGGGAAAACTTTCAGCTACAGTCCACTCTCTCCTTACATATTCAGTATAGCATTTGAAGTCTTAGTGCAGTAAGAAAGGTGAAGGAGATCAAGGTGATACACACAGGAAGGGAATAAGCCAAAGTGCCAATTTGTAGATGATACAAATATATAAGAATTTCACCAAGAAACATTTTCAAATGATAAACACTTTCAGCAAAGTGGCAAGATAAAATTAACATGCAAAAATCAGTAGCTTTCCCCTAAAAATGACAAATAGACTGAGAAAGAAACCACAAAATCAATACTTTGCACAACAGCCTCATTATTACATATATTAATGTATATATGTGTATATATAATATTGGGATAAATCCAAGTAAATGAAAGCCTTGTATGATAAATCTTTAAAACATTAAAGAAAGAAACTGAAGAAGATTTCAGAAGATGAAAAGTACTGCCATGCTTGGGCATCAGCACAATTAATATAGTAAAAATGTTCACCCTGCCAAAAGCAACCTACAGAGTCAATGTAATCCCCATAGAAGTTCCAACAAAATTCATCACAAAACTTAGAAGAAAAATTTTCAGCTTCAAATGGAAATACAAAAATTCCAGGATAGCTAAAACATTCCCAAATAATAAAAGAACTTTTGGAGGTATCACCATCCCTGATTTCAACTTTTACTAGAGTATTATGTAATAAATAAAACAGCATGGAATTCACACACACACATACACACACACACACACACACACACACACACACACACCACACTCACAAATCAGACATTTTGATCAGTGGGATAGAATTAAAGTACAGACACATCCACATACATATGAACACCTTAGTTTTAATTAAAAACTAGAAATACACACTGGAAAAAAAGACAACATCTTTAATGGTGCTGGTCAAACGGATTGACTTCAGGTACAAGAATACAAACAGACCCATTCTTATCACCCCGCACAAATTCAACTCCAAATGGATCAAGACCTCAACATAAGAACAGATACTCAGAATCCAATCAAAAAGAGAATGTGGACGTGTCTTGAATACATTGGCACAGAAAAGACTGTCTGAACAGGACAGTGTTAGTACAGGCACTAAGGTCAACAATAAATAAATGGGACTTCACGAGATTGAAAAGCTTTTTAAAGCTTTTATTTAGAAAGAGTGGCAGGCTACAGATTTTACAAATCTGTAAAGCAACTACTCATCCTATAGAGGTGCAGTATCTAAAATATATAAAGAACTTTAAAACCTAGATATCAGGAAAAAAAATCCAATTAAAATGGGGAACACATCTAAATTAAGAATTCTCAAAGGAAGAAACACAAATGACTGAAACACACTTAAAGAAATGTTCAACATTGTTTCATTAGGAAAATGCAAATTGAAACCACTTTGATATTTCATCTTATAATAGTCACAGTGACCAAAATCAATAAAATAAGTGACAGCTCCTACTGGTGAAGATGTGAAATAAGGGGAACACTCCTCCATTGTTGGTGGAAGGCCAACTTATATAACAACAATGGATGCCAGTATGGTAGGGGTGTGTGTGTGTGTGTGTGTGTGTGTGTGTGTGTGTGTGTGTGTGTATTGAGATATATTAAATATAACTCAAGATCCAGCATGCCACTCTTAAGCATATACCCAAAAGATGCTTCAACCTGCTACAAAGATGCTTGCTCAACCATGTTCATTACTACTCTGTTCCTAATAGCCAGAAGTTGGCCTTGATGGCCCTCAGTGAATGAATAGATAAAGAAACTGGTACATTAACACAGACAGTGGGTTGTCACTCAGTTGTTAAAACTGGTGAAATGAAATTATAGGGTACATGGATGGAGCTAGAAAAAACTCATCATGGGTGAGATAACCGAGATCTAAAAAGACACATGTTGTGTGTACTCACTTCTGTGTAGATGTCAGCTGCTAAATCTTCGATAAGAAGGTTACAATCCATGTAACTACAAAGTTTGGATATAGAGTAAGGGACTAGGAGAAATGAGTGAATCCCCTGGGAAAGGGAAATAAATTAGGTAGGTATTGATAGATGGCAGTCAGGACTAGAAATAAAGGACCAAAAGGGGAGGAGGAGGGAAGAGATGAGTGTGGGAGGGAATATGAGGAGGAACAGCTAAAACTAAGGGTCATTTGAGGGAGAGTATGGAAACCTAATACAGTGAAAGCTTGCTAAAATACATGCATGCTTGAAGGTGATTTAAATGGAATCGTAGAATATCAGGTGAGCCAGAGCCCCAAACTGGACCTCTCTCATCACCAAATGAAACCTCCAGTGCTGAGAATGGTTTAAATCTAAATGAGTTGTTGGCCAAAGAGTCCCATGGAAAACCCCTAAACAATTCAGGACAGTGCCAAGTCTATTAGTTGCTCTTCACAAACTGATGATAAGGTGTTGTGTGATATTTTGTTTGGGTTCTGACAAATTAAGCTTGCCTGGAGATCAGAGGGTGGAACTAGCCACTAGTTAACCACAGAAGCCAGGCAGTAGTGGCACAAACCTTTAATGCCAGCACTTGGGAGGAGGAAGCAGGAAGATCAGGAGTTCAAGGCCACTCTGGGCTACATGAGATTGATCCAGTCTAAAAGAGAAACAGAGCTGGGCAGTGGTGGTGCATGCCTTTTATCCCAGAACTAGGGATGTGGAGACAGGAATATAAGGCAAGGGGGAGATAGGATCTCAGTCCCCATTCAGTCTTAGGATTCATAGAGTTAAGAAGTCTATAGTGGTTGATGCTCTGCTTCTCTGATCTTTCAGCTTTCACCCTTGATATCTGATTCTGGGTTTTTATTGATTAATATTAATTAGGATCATGCTTCAATAAGATCCTATTGCTGAAGATAATACCTGTGGTGATATATTGTGTACCCCAATAAAGTTTGCCAGAGGATCAGAGGACAGAGCCAGCCACTAAATTAGACAGGAGTCCAGACAGTGGTGGCACACTCCTTTAATCCTATCACTCAAGAGACAGAGATCCAACTGGATCTCTGTGAATTCAAGGCCACACTGGAAACAGCCAGGCAGTGGTGGCACACACCTTTAATCCCAGTACTGGGAAGCACATATGCCTTTAATCCTCAGAAGTGATGGCAGCAGGGAGAAAAGTATATAAGGTGTGAGAAAACTGGAACTAACACAGTTCAGATGAGACCCTTTTGTGTGAAGATTCAGAGGATTTCAGTAAGAGGATTTGTAGAGTTGGTGAGGCAATAGGTGGTGGCTGTGGCTTGCGCTGCTTCTCTGATTTTTCAGCTTTTATCCTATATCTGGTACTGGGTTTTTTGTTTGTTTTGTTTTTTGTTGTTTTTTTTTTATGATAAGACCATCTTAGATTTGAACAACAAATCCTTACACAAACTCATTGAACATGGAGAAGTCAAGCTGGTGCCTACCTACAGCCTTCAACCCTAAGGACAAGTAAGTGTTCATGGTACTAGAAGGTACCAAAAGAGAAATTAGCTGTTGAGGATTTATCTCAGTGGTAGAGCGCTTGCCTAGCAAGTGCAAGGCCCTGGGTTCGGTCCTCAGCTCCGGGGGGTTGGGGGTGGGGGGAGACAGGGGAAGGGAGCGGGGGGAGAGTGAGAGAGAGAGGGAGAGAGAGAGAGAGAGAGAGAACGAGAAAGTAATCAACTCATCTGCAAACCATTCGATTTACAATGTGAATCCGTATGGAAGTTGCATTAGTACCATAATAGCACAGAGTCTGCGAGAGTAACCAACCAACAGCTGGTTGTATTGAAGGCCTACTCCATGAGATGAAATGCAACCCTGACACTGTTTGAATTGTCAATAACCTGAGACTAGGTATACCAGGGACCTAGGGGAAAACTAAATTCTATTGCTCTGTGTGGGATGACTCATCCCCAACAGGCTTGAGGGCCAGCCAGCCCAAATAAGTAAAAAACATACTTTGTGAGAGCCAACCTGGGTCTGCCTAATGGCCTTAGCAACAGCAGCTGAAATATGATCTGGAGATGACCTGGACCAATGAGAGGCAGCCATGTCACACCAGTAGATGCATATTCATCAGACCTCCCCCCAGAGTGGGGTGGAGGGTATATAAGGCTTGCCTCTTCCTGAATAAAGTGAGCTTGTTGTTTGAACACTCTCCAGGAGTCTGTGTGGTTTGACTCTGTACCTACTTGGCCCCCTCCCCCAAAGGGAACAACAGCACAGGACCCTGCCACAGTTCTGCTGAATGAACACAGAAATAAAATGACTCCTAATGACGTTCTACTATACTCAGCAATCAGTGCCTTGCTCAGCTATTGTCAGAGAATCTTGCTGCTGTTGCAGATGAGAACCAATGCAGAGACTTAGAGCTGGACAATGTGCAGAGAATAAGAGATCTTGAAACACTCAGTCCTAAATGGCATTTCTTCCTCGGGCTCAGGCACCTGCAGAAGAGAAGGCAGAAAGACTGTAAGAACATGAGGGGATGTAGCACATAAAGAAAAAAAGGCCTTCTGAACACAGCAGGACCAACCCACACATGAACTCAGAGAGACTTTGGCAGCATGCATGTACAGAGCATGCACAGGTCTAGGCCAGAAAGGATCCCAGTGCTGAGGGGAAGTGGACACAAGCTCCTTCCTTAACCCAGAAGCTATCTCCAACTGATAGTTGCTTGAAAATGAAAACCTAGTTTTCCCCAGTGGAAACTCCCTTGGGATAAAGACCACTCTTAAGGCCAACCACCATGGCCAGCGGTAGACAGCCAACACAAAAATAAAATTAAAATAAAACAGCTACTGAAAATAGGCCTATCCCAGTGAGAGAGGAGATACATAAAATGATAAACTTGAGATGGGGGTCTCTTTGCAGAGATCCACAACTGACCTGTCTTCACTGATGGCTACAATGTTGCCAATTTCTGAGTAATCACTCAAGGGCCAGTTTCTTTATGAGACTATTGTGGAGTTAGAGAAAGCAAAGTTTGTGTCATATACAAAGTAGTAAATGTCAGGGTACCTACTGTCCTTGCCAAAGTTTAGCTATTTTATTTTATATTGGACAGTTTTGCAAGCATTTTTTCCAGTGGTCAGACTTCATAAAAAGTTGATGATGGCCATTTTTTGGTCAGTTTTCTCACTGTTTTTATGCAGGAAGATTTACAGAACTCTTTACTCCACCATTACATATATTGCTTTTGAGTTTCCTAAGGCCTAGCTGTGTCTATGGAAGAGATATGAGAGATGAGAGATGTGTGTATGTGTGTGTGTGTGTGTGTGTGTGTGTGAGAGAGAGAGAGAGAGAGAGAGAGAGAGAGAGAGAGAGAGACAGACAGACAGACAGACACACACACAAACAGACACACAGACACATGCTCACAAAGATTGCAAACATCCCAATTCAAAATAGGGTAATAAACTTGATAGATAATTATCAAAGGACAAAATACAAATGATTGAGAAACAATTTTTTAAATGTGCAGCATCCTTAGGTATCAGGGAAGTGAAATTTTAAATTTAAACTACTTTAAGATGTAAATGAAGACTGGGATGGATGTGGGTAAGAACACTTAGTCACTACTGGAGGGACTGTAATTTAGTTCAGGAGTTATGGAAATCAGTATGAAGGCTCCCCAAAAGCCAAAAATAGATCTTCCACATGAACCAGTTATACATACCTCTCTTGGGCATATCCCCAAAGGACTACAGAGATAGATATCCTATAGAGATGTCCGATCACTCATGTTTATTGTTGCTCTATTCTTAATGTACAGGAAGTACATTAAGATGATAGATGTCTATCAACTGATGAACACATATTGAAAATGTAGTGCATATACATAAATAAGATATTAAAAATAAAATTCTCATATGAAAGGATGAAGCTGGAAACATCCAGCTGTGAAGTAACCCAGACCAGAAAGACAAATATCACATATTTTCTCTCATTTGTAGCTTTTAGTTTTGAATCTTCACATACATGTATTCCATTCAGAATACGTATCAAGGCGATTCTAAATTCAGAAATTGATACCATATCATGAATAATTATGCAATTGTGGCATTTGTGACTTCAACTTATTTTTTATTATCCATGACTCATTCTTTTCTTCTCAAATACTTTGTTCTATGGTTTTTTTCTTCAGATTGGGCTCTCTTCCCTTTCATGGTGACTTTAACAGTCATTATTCATAGTTGATATTCTTCACCCTATTAGTTAGGTTTTCTACCTATCCCCCATTGTTCAACCACAAAAAGTAAATCAATTCTGTATTACCTATAAGATAAAAGGAAAATTAGTCGTCCTTTTATTGGTGTAGCAGCCACCTCACTATGAGCTCAATCTTTCATAAACTATGTAGTAGGGAAACACAGTTAAGTAGAGAATACAATGCGTTAGTTATATTAGTACTGTGACAAAGTATGTCTAAAAAGTAACCTTAGAGAAAAGGGGTTGATTTTGGCTCATGGTTTGAGGCATTCTTCATCCTGGGGAAATTTTAGTAAGAGAAAGATGAGGCAGAAAGCAGAAAGGAAATGAATGCTGGTGATTCCTTTGCTTTCTACTTTTTATTCAGTCTTGTACCCCAGCCCATGCCATGATGTCATCACATTCTGGATCAGCTTGTTTTCCTCAGTAAAACCTTGATGGGGACACTGTCACAGAGAGAGAGCTGTGTCTCCTACAACTAATTTCTACACTGTTGACATGAAGCTAGACCATCACAGATGCAACCTAGCTACCTCCTTCTCTCAGCCAGTCAATTCCTAACTTACCCATCTTTTCTCAGTGTGGGCAGTCACTTTCCTTCACTTCTTACAGTAGCAAATTTGCATGAAAATATCTTCTTACAATTGCAGCAATCTGCATTATTACATCAGCAATCCAAATTTTCTGACCATTTCCATTCCTTAAGTAGAGATAATAATTGATAGCCATGATGTATTTAAATACTTTTATTCATTTGGTTTATTTCTAGGTAAATAATTAGTTAACCTACTCCAATTTATTTAACTTATTTTAAATTTCCATAATGTTTTCATTTTATGACACTGTCATCACTTTCCTTATATCTGAGACTATTCCCCACCTGTTTTATTCATTTAAAGCCAAATTGGGACTTCTTTCTTTCCTCTGAATAAAGTTATTTAAAATGTTACCTTATCTTTAATATTTATTCATTTAACACACAAAAGAGATTTTATAAAGAACTCTTTAAAAATAAACAAATATCCCAAAATATCTAAAATAAATTTATTATAAAAAAATACTATAATTGATGTTTTCAAAGAACAAATCATGTTCATAATAAATAATTTCTTTTACTGGTAAAAAGGAAAAAGCATATTCTATCAGATAAAGTGCCAAATTCTTATTGACTTTTATAATTAACTTACAAACATTTGGCAATTTCTGAGTATAATGAGATTCAGAGAAACATGCTCAATCTTTTATTTCTTAAGGATAATATGTTTTCAGAAAACATTCAGGATTCAGTGGTTATTTTGTCCTAATTTGTGCTCTATTGCTATTGATTGAATTGAACTTAATTAATTATACTTTTAAAAATAAAACAATTTTCTATTCTCCTCTAATTTTGTTTTCCTTATTTTACTTTCCAAATTTACAACAAAACTTCAATAATTTACCTACTAACCATATGTTTTAATTATTCATTCTGGTTCAAGAGTAAAACATAAAATTGAGGTCATTTTATATGATGGCAGCTGTATATTATGGTCCCCTTTTCCTCTTTGGTATTCTGGGAATACAGTTCAATAGTGTTTTGGAAAATTCTCATTACCCTTCCTGGCAATCATTTCTGGTGATTCTTTGTATTTGCTGACTTAATTTTCTCATTGTTTTCATTGAGTTTATGACTTTGGCTGTCTTGATGGGAGGTAAAAGGAATAGGCAAGAACTCAAAAAACAGATTTTACAGAGATTAAAGGAGTCCAACATTTATTTCAACTTCCAGTAATGTACTGCACTTTGTAGGAATGCTAATTGAGAAATCTTTATCATAGTGCCAGACAGTGAAGTGAATATACTAGCATGAATATTCATGATTATACTGAGAGGAAGTTATGAAATACTCAACTTTTTCAAGTAACTTTCTGAAAGTTGCACTTACGTTGTATCCTTATGTGTTATCAATTTGAAATGAAAAATTTTAGCAGTTCTTGTCTGTCTGTATGTGTGCACGCATGCATGTGCATGTGCATGTATATGTGTGGTGTGTGTGTACACTTAAGTGTATGTGCACATGTGGGAGAGTGCATTTGCACATGTATGCATGTTTGGAGGTCAGAGGTTAACATCAAGGATCTTCCTCAATTGCTGTCCATCTTAATTTTTACCTGAAATTCATAGATTTACCGAGACTGGCTGGCTATTGAGCCCAATGATCCTCTTGTTTCCATATACCCAGTATTGGGATTACAGGAACGCTTATGGGAACTGTTCATTTGGACTCAGGTCTCAATGCTTTCCTGGCAAACATTTTATTAACTGAGCCATCACCCCAGCCCTGCATGTATTCCAGAAATGTTTATTCACTGATTTGAAGAGAATGTAGATGACTTGATGTCCTATAAGTTCTGTGACTTATGGAAGTATCTTCCCCAATTAACCTTTCAGAGTAAACACAAAACACATTTATAGAGAGAGACCTTTGTGTAATAAACATGTGAAAGTTATAAAGGACACACAGTTGCCTATTTTGTGTCATTTAATACTTGCTCTAGCATATAAAACACTGTTTTTTTGACAGTTTGAGAAGATGAGGAGAGTTACTCTGTTTTCTTACAGATATTTTTCTTTTTTTCTTTTTTTTCGAGACAGGGTTTCTCTGTGAAGCTTTGCGCCTTTCCTGGAGCTCACTTGGTAGCCCAGGCTGGCCTGGAACTCACGGAGATCCGCTTGCCTCTGCCTCCCGAGTGCTGGGATTAAAGGCATGCGCCACCAACGCCCAGCCAGATATTTTTCAGTCAATGGTCGTCATCTACATTGATGGAAGCAATATTGTTGAATGATAAGAAGGCTAATGTAGAACTAGTCTGGAAAATTGCACTCTCCATTGGTTTCCTTCTGACTCATTTGGAGCTTAGAGAGCTGTTTTCCACATAAGATGTGGTTAGAATTGTTGTACCTCATGTGGCCACATAAAGAAAAACTACATCTTGTTTCACAGGACTTTAATGTTAGATGTTGTTAATCTTAAGAACAAATGAACTCAGTAGGTGTTAGTTAAGTGTGTATGTATAACAATAATAATTAAAGCAGCAATTATGAATCTGAGAAGGAACTGAGTACATGAGAGGAGTTAGAGGAGACAAGAGGAGTGAAAAGGATTCCAATATTAATGTTCATGAAAGAAATTCTCAAAAAACAACATTTTAAATTATAAAAAGTTGGGTTGGAGAGATGGCTCAGAGGTTAAGAGCACTGACTGCTCTTCCAGAGGTCCTGAGTTCAACTCCCAGCAACCACATGGTGGCTCACAACCACCTGTAATGAGATCTGGTGCCCTCTTCTGGTCATACATGCTGTATACAAAATAAATAAATAAATCTAAAAAAAAAATTATAAAAAGTTAATTCCAAATATATATTCAAAGTCAGATTTTCAAATAGTTCTATAAAAAAATGCTTCCAGTGATCTATATGGGGAAATATGACTAAGTATACTTATTACATATTCCAGATTTTTTGAAAAACTGAAGGAGGAGGAGGAAGAATAAGAATAAGAATAAGAATAAGTATAAGAAGAATAAGGCTGGGCAGTGGTGGCACACGCCTTTAATCCTAGAACTTGAGAGGCAGAGGCAGGTGGATCTCTGTGAGTTCGAGGCCAGTCTGGTCTACAGAGTGAGTTCCAGGAAAGGCACAAAGCTACACAGAGAAACCCTGTCTGGAAAAACAAAATAATAATAATAATAATAATAATAATAATAATAAACCAATTTGAGGAGCAAATTATTAAGAAAAAAGCCAAAAAAATATACTTACCAACCAATATCTTTGAAATAGCTTGTGAATACTCAGTAGTATAACAGGAAAAACATTATTTTAGGTTCTATCAACATTTTGAAAGTTGAATATCTTTTGCATTTTAATTATGAAGTTTAGAATTTTCAGAAAGAAAATTTAAAAGATATAATTAAATTTGGCTATTAATGTGGAATTCTATCTTTAAAAAATAAAACCAAATCAGATAGACTTTTATCTTAGGGCTCTACACGATCACTAAACGTTTGGGATTGGAGGTTAGGAAATTAGCTTTGTCAGTAAAGCATTGTTGCACACACATGAGGAGCTGCGTTGGTTCTTCAGAACCCACATGAAAGGTCAGGCATGGTAGTTCACTGCTGTGCTCTCAGAACGAGAGAGAGAGAGAACCATAAATCACCAGAGTTTGCTAGCCAGCTGCCTAGCCCAACTAGTAAATGTCAGACCAAGGGAGTAAGAAATCCTGACTTGAACAACTAGGCTAGCAGTGGTTGAAGTGTAACAAAACTCAAGGTTTCCTCTGTCTTCCTTATGCATAACATACACATGCAGACACACACACACACACACACACACACACACACACACACACAAACACTTTAAATCATTTTTCAAAGCTTGGTTTCATATATGGAATTTACATGGGATGGCTCATTGGTTCAGAGTGCTTTCTGCTCTTGTAAAGGACCCGGGTTCATTTTCCAGCACCCACAACAGGTATCTCACAACTGCCTGTAATTGCAGCTCCAGCTCCCATGGTTCCACATTCTCTGCTGGTCCCTGTGGACACCTGAATACATATGGTGCAAATAAAATCTTGCAGACATATGCACACACGTAAGTGAAAAATTAACTAAGACAATAATTGATATATCATTTCTTTCTACATAGTCCTCCAACTTTTCTTCTCAGTTTAAATCAATTTCTCTGTATAAAGTGTTGTATCAAGCCAACTTTCATTGCTGTTAATTAACTAAATGAAAATCCTACAGGCATTTTGTTTTCTACAGACCAAAAAAATTTTTTTTTCCACATATTGTTTGAGGTAGATATAGTGAAGACATTTTGAAAGTTAACAAGAAATTATTGCTCCATAACTCTTTTTGACATGATATACCACAAAATATTACATTAACACTTAAAAGATTAGGAGAATAATATATAAGAAGGCAGTTTTGTACTGCCTAAAATTCCAAACCTAATTTACATAAGCTCATTGTGTTTATGTTGTGTGAAAACTGGAAACTTTCCTGAAGGCACTGGCAATCACATTTCTTCATTGTTAGATATGTTTATATAAAATAGGAAATCTTGCGGTTCTTTGATTCAGCAATTGATTCAGTAATGTGCCTACACTGGTTACAATGTTATCCTGTACTAGAGTCTAGAGTTTCAAAAAATGTGAACAAAATGTTCCAAACATTTTCTGAAGTTTGGAAATTAGGGTAACCGATCTTTCTCATGTAATTGCAGTCATTTAGCATTTCCTATACTCCGTTGTATATTTGATAAATATGCATTTGTACAAAACCAGCTATGGTGTGATGTAAGAGGAAAATTCCTTTGACATTATTAGGTTATATCTATTTCAGAAGGTTGTAAATTGTACTAATTTCCTGATTTTGATAGTGGCAGATTCAAACAATTAAGTCATATTCCCCTGGCAGAGAAAAGGGAATGGGTTTAATGACTTTTCTGCATTTTTTAAAAAGAAAGTATCTACATCGTGATTTCTCCAAAGTTTACTGCTTTTGATCTTGTTGATGCCGTTCTTTCATCCAGATCCCCACAGATGCTGGAATCTGGCGGTGAGTAGCTCTAAAGTTACTCCATATTGAGGAAAATGAAGGTTTGCAGCCTGAACCCTTCCCTGTAAGACACTACTAACTATTGATAACTTACACGTCATAAATATATCATATTTGTATAAATCCTTATCTATATGCTTCCCATGATTGTTCACTAGATTGTTAATCATAAGTAATATTTTTACTGAATACATTATCTATGCATTGCAGGAGCTGGCAGGGTAATTAAGTCTTCATTTATATATTTAGAAAGCCCATTTATATACTGGCATCCTGCCAAGAAGCAGCACCAATCAACAGGTAACAAAAATATAGTGTGTGTGTGTGTGTGTGTGTGTGTGTGTGTATACGCATGTGTGTATGTGTGTGTGAGTGTCTGTGTGCGCTGAGGACTGAACTCAGAGCCTCACATATGCTAGAGAAACATTTGACCACTAAGCCACATTCTTGGCTCTAGAAATAGCATGTTTGATGAGTGAGTGGCATGAGACATGGCATGAAGGAGGCCCCAGTGATGCTTGTGAACTTTCAAGACAGGGACCAGGCAAAGACAGAATTTTTAGAGTATACTGAAAGAGAGCAGCAGGCAAGATCTCAGGGAGGAGACAGAACTCCTGAAAAACTGTGAAAGTTCCTTTACATCAGTTAAGAAGAAAGTTGGACTTTGCACTGAGGGACTCCCATTGGTTACAATACCTACAGCATGTGGTTTTCTGGTGGCATATCATTCATGGAAAATAACATGAGACAAAAGATTTGGGCTCCAAATATCTGTGTCAAAATACTCAAGCATCACATGACTCTGGCTTGACTATAAAATACAGAGAATGCTTTATTTCCTGACTTGTGTGTGTACATTTACCCCAACAGATCAATAGGTCAAAATCACAGGACTTATCCTCTGGAGTAACTTCACAATTGAGTAGGACCATGGAGAAGGGTGAATATGGTTAGCATTGATGATACAGATTTGCTAGTCAGACTTTAAGTCTCAGAAGGTATTTTGAGAACAAACAGAGTAGCTACCACAAAGAAGTCCAAGGCTAGATGGTGAGATTATTTTTGTGATCAATAGTCTTCAGTTGTGGAGATAAGTACTTATGCTGATGGTGATGCTTAATATTCCTGAGACAGTGCCATCTGGAGATTAACGGCCTATAACCCAGAAGATGTCAATCATACTAGATGATAAGGAAGCCAGAACTGAAAAGAACAGATGAAGATTATGCCATTAGCAGCCTGCATGTTGCAGTAAACAGGAAAGGCAGCTCCATATGCCTCTCTATAAGCAACCTTCAGAGTTCGTTCTTAAACTTCTTAGCCTAATTAGCTGCATCTCCCACTATCCCTGGTTGATTCCCACAGGTGTGACATTTGTCTTCCAGGAAGGGGCAGGCACCTGTTTGGGTTGCCATAACCACATGGAAGGCATAATGGTTTTGGAGTACTACTCCAACAACAGAATCCTTCTGGGCCTGAAGGGCACTGGGGGTCATGTAGATGAGGTCTAGTTCCATAGCTAATTCAACTATCAAGTTGTAACAAGCATAAAAGGTAGGCTAATCTGAGTTCATCTCCTCCACAGCCTGTGCCTGCTGCAGTGCCAAATCTCAGTAGGAGGGGAACTGGCCAAACAGCTGTCTTGTGTCTCACCTGGACAATGTTTTGGAAATCAAGGTTTTATCCTGGCTACACATGCACTGTTGGTAACATCCTAGCGTTTGACAGCCATTGAAATCCTTTAGACCTGGTTAGAGTCTCTGGAGGTCTTTAGGAGCACCAGGTACCCTGAGTGCATCAGGTTGAGTTGAAAACCCTGGTTGGGAAGTGATGAATGTTTAGTTTTACAGTACTACTAATTATTTTATACTTCGGTATTAATACTGTATTGGTGGCTCAAAATTAACCCTGTTAGTGTTAAAATCAGTGAACACTTCCAAAGATTCAAATAAATTTGTCTTACTGCAGTTTGCCATCTGCTGGGACAGGTCATGTGGCTTAATATTTTCCCTTCTAATGACGCCTTTTATTGCATAGTTATTACTTGTTAAAGTACAGTGACCTCTCTCATCAGGGGGACAGGGGCACAGCAGAGTTGTAGGGAACTTTGGAAAGGTCCAGTCATCCAGTATGTCCTGGCTGATCTTGGAGAGCAGAGGCCACCCATACAGCTCCTTTTCTGCTTATGTTCATTCTCGTTGTTTCAGGCCTCTAAGGGTTGGTTCTTGCACATCCAGAAAGATGGTTCATCAGTCTGAAGGAGGAAGTAATGGCTGTATGTTTAAATTTCTATGTAACATTTACAGAAAACTTAGACAAAACCAAACAAATTTAAAAATGAATCCTGACTTTGTGAAAACTCAGTTTGTTAATAAGTTAAAAGCCTCAGAAACTTAGAAGAAAATAAGTAATTATCTTGATAAAACATAAATCTTTTGTTCTTTAATGTAGCTCTGGGAAATGTTACTAAGAGTAGGGCAATGTCTAAAGAGAAAGATTTTATTTGTATGTCAGCATGCAAACTCTATGTTGAATTTGCAACATTAGAGTTCGACAATGTTACATGTTACACACCATCTTAAGTTCTAGTGTTTATATGCTGCCGTCTGTGACTTCCTTGTAGATATTATGACATGCTTAAGATTTTTGGTTTTGTTTTTTTGTCTGTTTTTTTTTTTTTACCTTTGGAAATGTTTATTTATTTTGCCTTAGGACAAAATCTCATTGACCAAATAAAAGCCTTTCTTACCACACTTGTATACTCACATCCTCTTGTGCCATTTTTCTTTCCTATTTACTGGCTAATTTTTACATTTCCTTCGGGATAACATAAGATAGAGCAGTGCAACTTATTTATGAAGTTAATTAAAGTAGTTGGGTCAGTAAGATAGCTCATCAGGTAAAGGTGCCTGCAGCTAGGCCTGACGACTTGAGTTCTACCCTCAGGGCCCACATGGTGGGAGATAACCAATGGACCTCTGCAGGTTGTCATCGGAGCTCCATGGCTGTGTTGTGGTACACATGTACACACACATATACACAAGGATAAACAAGAAGACAAAGCTATCGGGGAGAATCTGGTTTTTAATCTCCACTATGGACAGTCTTTGCAACAATATAAAGATCAAGGGAGAGTGGGATCTTATTTAGTTTCATCTTATTTAGTTTCCTTAGGAGCTGAAAGACCCCATTTTGATTAGGCTCAGCAGAATACCATCCCAGATAGTCTCTGTGAATAGGGGAAGATATGAAAAAGAAATCAGCAACCCTCAACTGAGTTGAAGTGCTCTCTTAGACATGTACAAAAAGGCAGCTGAAAGCAAAAGTTGAATAGGATGTGGAATTAACATGGTGTGAGATGGGAGCAAAGACTACAGAAAAGATTTTCCCCTTCATTTAGAAGGAAAAGTATGGAGAAAAGAGAACCCGTGTCCCAGGAGAGGAAGCCAGAAGCTCCAGAGCAGAGACAGCAACCAGAGCAGACTACGTCCCAGAAGCACGCTGTGATACTAGGTATTATCCAGCAACAGTCACAACCAAAAAAGCCACCCTAGAAGGTAACAGACCTCGCATTTGCCGCAAGGAATAAGAAGCAAACATTGCAATCTGGGATACGCCCAGATAATTGAGATCTTCTGACTCTTTAAAGGGAAATCGGGTTTTACTTTGAAGCCAAGTTTCATGTTGGAGACAAGGTCAGGCCAGACTAGCCAGAAGTGGGGAGACACAGTTTGAAACCAGCTGAAGATGGAAGATGAGGAGAAGGGAACTCTCTGCCTTGGAGAAGGGAAATGAGATAACCTGTTAGTCTCTCACACCAAGAAATTTGGTCAGTGGTGGTCAACAGAAGAGTGTATACACACTGCTTCCCCTCTACACAGAACACTGGAAATGCTGAAAAATAGAACTGCAGGCAGCAGACGTAAACATTGGAAATCAGAAATTCTGTCTAGGAGTAGAGTGAAGTGGTAGGAAGGCATATATATTGAACAAACATGTCTACCCTCCCTATTCTCAGATGTAGCAGACACAAATATTAGAATAAAGAAAGGGAGGCTGGACAAAGGAAAAGCAAGCATGTTGGTTTGCACTGGATGGACTGCTAGCAACTGTCCACATGTTGAAATTGAGGGGTCTCCTTGAAGGAAGAAAGGTAACTCCTTACCCTCATGGTCTATAATGTTCATTTCCTTTCTTCATTGCTTTTATGTCCAACAAAAGAGTCAACGTAGACATGTGCTTTCAGCTGAGAATGGAAAGTAAGATTTTCCATAATGAGCCAAAGTAATTCCTTACCTTGTACATTGATGAGCATCAGCAGGCTGAGGTCACAGGCCAGAAACTTTTCCCAGGATATCAACCTAGTCAGTGACCCTCAAAACCACCCAGACAGCAATCACAAGCGTGAAAGTAAATATCCAAGGAAAGACCAGTGGAGATGTATGTGGTAAAAGACATGAATCAGACAAAGAGAAAATTTAGTGAAATACATCACAAGTGTGCAATATCTTAGAGAGGTGATTCTAGTCTGAAAGGGGTAGAAGTTACTTTGTAGCAGTTAACCAAGATAAGTTACCTGGTCTGTATCTGAAGGAAAAGGCATAACACTTAGCCTTTGTGTAAAGCACCATTTGAGTCCCCAGGGCTTAGGCCTCGGATATCTATGTGATACATCAAGGGATAGCCTCCACATGATCATGCACTGATTGTTAATGTGTAGGAATTTTGCTTTTTTTGGCCTTTTGTTGACAATAGCTACATAAAATATAATCAGAATATATGATCATTTTGTCTTCTATTTAGAATGATACAATTGAAACTTAGCTTACTTTGTATGATTTAGTTCAAACCTAACTCCACATAAAACCATTCTTCTTCCAAAACTTTCTAACATGCCTTATACAACTGGCAAAAATGATATTTTGTTTAATTTTAGGTCAAGCTGAATTAAGGTATTGACCTCTGATATTTTGTTACACAAAGTAAAAAATTTACTGATGCTCAAAAATGCTTCTAAAATGTAATAACAGTATATTTAATGGGAAAGACAATAGAATAACAATATTAAACAATATACAATTTTAAAGACTTTGGTTTCTTAATTACAGCCAAGTTTTCCAATAGTGTCTAAGAGGTCAATGAGAAAGCACTCTTCATTTAGGCAAAGCTTGGCAGCAGACATGGGAACTGTTTCAGTATATGAGAGATACAAGCTTATTGATTTCTGTGGCAACAAAAGGAATTTTAAAATGTATTACTCAAAAATATAGCACATTATGCAAAATCAGCTATAATCAAATATTTATTTTAACTGGAAAGTGTTATACATCATAGAGTGTTGGAAAGGTATTTTAGATTAAATGATCTACTCTAAGATACTGCACTAATACAATCTTGTATTCAAAACAGCAGGAATAAATGACTATTAAAATATATTAATGTACTAGATAAAATGTTCATACTTACAAAATTTGCTAGTTTAAAGTATTAAAGTAGGTAAAGAAATGGAGAACCTCCCAATTCTAACACATTCCAAAGTTATCTCTGTAAATAATTAAACAGTCCAGTTTTTGTTTATGCAAAGAACATACTACATTTTTTTATACTAAAGCTAGAACAGAAAAGAATCAAACAAACAATGGTTTGGTCTCATGTGTTTACATTTACAAACAGGAGAGAACTACTGCCTTCCTAACGTCATATTTTGTTGGTTAAAGCTACATTTAGGTATGTAAAGCCCATATAAGAAACTGAATGGACAGCATTGTTACAAAGCTCATTTACTTAAGAACTTTAAAATTGTTTGTATCCTGACATTTTTAAATCTACCTATGTCTCAACAGCATCAGAGGCTATCATGTTGTGAAGTCAGTGGGAACCACATTTGTAGCTTATTCCTGAATTAATGATTCAGTTTAGGAGGTAGCTGTCCTAACTAAGAATTCATTTGAGATATGAGTTCCTTTAAATTATAATACAGCAATTAATCTTCTAGATTTTTCTCAAATACTAGGGTCAGTAAAATGGACTTCATACACAGCAAAAATAATCATAAAGTGTCATTTTATATAAAGAAGAGCTAGAGGAATTTATTGGCATAAATTGGCTGTATGTGGCTAATGTCATGATTCTTTTTTTTTTTTTGGTTTTTTGAGACAGGGTTTCTCTGTGTAGCTTTGCACCTTTCCTGGAACTCGCTTGTAGCCCAGGCTGGCCTCGAACTCACAGAGATCCACCTGCCTCTGCCTCCCGAGTACTGGGATTAAAGGCGTGCGCCACCACCGCCTGGCATAATGTCATGATTCTTACAACTAAAGCACTGCTGAAAATCATTAAATGCTTATGCTGAGACAAATTTAGATTTTCAAGTTGTTGAAGAAGAAAAAAAAATCTGTTCAAAATTTATATTTTGAATAAATATATAATACTGACTTTGAGTAACTAATTATGCATCTCTCCTAAGTGCAATATGCACTGATGTAAGCACTATATTTTAACAATAAATAATTTAAGTGGTAAAGCTTCTTTCAAGACACTAGAAAAGTGGCTTGATGTGCCTCTCTATATTGAGTACTTTGCTGATACATCCTTATTTATATTGATGAATAGAGTAGATTTCATTCTTTACTCTAAATGATTGTTTTGTTCATTGCACATCCAGCCCAACTTTTTCATCTTTCCCATTCTTACTTATACAAAAATGATGAAAATGTAAAAACTTTTAATTACCTAATTTTAAATGTTTATCACTCATATATAACAGTAATTTCAATAACAACTGTCTAAGAACAAAAGTAAAAAATTAATAGGTTTTCAGATGATATTTTACAGCTGAATATTACATAATACATCCCTGGTTTCCTATGTCTCTTAATCAAGGCTCTTAGAATACACAACCCATGGAAATGTTCTACAAGTTATTAGTCATACAACCACAGAGGAAAGGAGGCAAACACTGCTACTAATCACTCTAACCTATAATTTACAAGTGTGAAAAAAGCAATGTATTATTCACATGAGGATATACAACTATTTTATTGAAGTATCCATTATTGTTGTTTGTTTTTGCTCTTTTGGGTGATCCACCAACTAACTCCCAAATAAATCACACGCAGAGGCTTATTCCTACTTATAAATGTCCAGCCTTAGCTTGGCTTGTTTCTAGCCAGCTTTACTTAACTTGAATTATCCTATCTAGCTTTTGCCTTGGGGCTTTTACCTTTCTCTATTTCTGTATATCTTTCATTATTTCCTTACTCTGTGTCTGGCTGTGTAGCTGGGTGGCTGGCCCCTGATGTCCTCCTCCTTCTTGGTTTCCTTCTCCTTTCCCTCCCATATTTCTCCTTCTATCTCTTCTCTCTGTGTGCCTGTCCCACCTATCTTTTCTCCTGCCTCGTCATTGGCCATTCAACTTTTTATTAGACCGTCAGGTATTGTAGACAGGCATAGTAACACAGCCTCACAGAGTTAAACAAACGCAACATAAGCAAAAGTAACACACTTAAAATAATATTCCCCAGCAATCCATGATGACATGAGGTCAAATGAAGTAGCTGATACAGGTATAACACTATACTAAAATTCACACAGCATGGGATAGGCAGGTAGCTCAATGGATAAATGTACTTGCCATGCAAGCCTCATAATCTGACTTGAGATTTCCTAGAATCTCCTAGATAATTTCCTAGAATCATCTAAAAGCCAGAATAAGCAACATAAGCTTCTATAACTCCAGTATGATCCTATTGGAAGATGGGGGTTAGAAAGAGGAGACCGTGGTTGCCAGGAACCCTGCTAGCCTGGATCAGCATCTATGAAGAGACCTTGTCTTAAATGAGGTAGAAAGATGAGAACCAGTACCAAAGGTTGTCCTCCTCCCTTCACATGCAAACTGTGACACACGTCACACTGTTTATATTCACTAACTTCACTCAGGATATGTCAGCAACTTTGTCTCATGTGAAGCAAGCTACAACACTGTAGAGTTCATTTTGAGAATACAAGACCACAGAGCTGTGGTGACCATGGAAAAACAAACTTTTCTCAGCTCCTGATTCACAAAAGTAACAGAAATGGGAGATAGTCAACATGAACTGTAGCATGTGAGAAGGTGTGGGGTCTTAAGTACAAAGCAAAATATAGTGCTGGGATACTGGGACTCATTTGCTATTTTGTTTGTTTGTTTGTCTTGCTTTCCTTTCTTTCTTTTAATATATCCTGATTAAAGTTTCCCCTACCCCTACTCCTAGTTCCCCTGAACCTCCTCTCCAATCTGAACCCAATCCTTTTCTGTCTCATTAGAAAACAAACAAGCTTCTAAAGGATAATATAATATAACATAGCATAAAATGATAGAGCTAGATAAAATATAAACATCAGAATAGGACAAAACAAACAAACAAGAGGAAAAGAACCCAAGAAAAGACACAAGAAATAGATATAGATGCAGAAACCCATTCATCCACATACTCAGGAATCCCATAAAATCATAAAACTGAAATCCATAATGTATATGAAAAGAACCTGAAGGGAGACAAAGACAGAGACAGAGACAGAGAGACAGAGACAGAGAAGAAAGAGATATAACATGACATTATGAGACCAGAAACCTCCAAAGATGTCATTAAGTTTGTTTTCTGTTGGCCATCTACTCCTGGGCATGTGGCCTGTCCTTAAGAATTATTTGTTTCCCATGAGAGACTTCTTTGGAGAAAACTAAATTTTCTTTTGCATGTGGTTATCAATTGGAGATAGTTTCTGACTTAGGGATGGATGTATGTGTCCACTTCTCCTTCAGCTCTAGTATCCCATCTGGTGCACACCCATGTAGGTCTTACTTATGGTGGCTCAGTCTTTGTGAATTCACATGTATATTGGTTGTGCTGTGATTAGAAGGCTTTGTTTCCATGGTGTCTTCACTTCTTTTTGGCTCTTACACTTTTTCTGCCTCCTTTTCCACAGGGTTCCCTGAGCCCTGAGGGGAAGGATTTGATGGAGACATCCAGTTTAGGACTGAGTGATCCAAAGTTATCTCACTATATGCATAATGTCTGTCTGTGGGTCTTTATATTTGTACACATTTGCTGCAGTAGGAAGCATTTCTGATGATAGTTGAGCAAGGCATTGATCTGTGAGTGTAGCAAGATGTCATTTAGAGTTGGCAGCACATGCTGGTGAGGATGTAAGAGGAACAATCGTCCATTGCTGGTGGGACTGCAAACTTGTACAGCCACTGTAGAAATCAGTGTGGTGGATCCTCAAGAAGATGAGACTTATTTTACTTCATAATCCAGCTAAACCACTCTTGTGGGTATATACCCAAAGGATGCTTCATTCCACCACAGAGACATTCGCTCAAACATGTTCATTACTGCTCTATTCATAATAGCCAGAAATTCTTAACAACCTCGATGTTCCTCAACTGATGAATGGACTAAGAAAATAGGGTCCATTTTCACAATAGAGTAGTACTCAGCCATAAAAAAATGAAATCATGAAATTCACAGTTAAATGGAATGAACTAGAAAAAAAATCAACTTGAGTGAGGTAACCCAGACACAGAAATACAAATATAATCATAGTATGTATTTGCTTATAGGTGGATATTAGCTGAGAAGTCAATGATAACCAAGCTGAAGGGACTAGAGCGAACAGATAGAGCTAGGAAAGGGCAATAGAATAGATAGTTATGGATGGGGGAAGGCACTGTAACAGGATGATCAAGTGGGGATGGGGAGGGAAAAGGTGGACAAGGGAGGGAATACAGGGAGAGACAACTAAAATTAAGGATCAGTTGAGGGACAGTGTGGAAACCTAATGTGGTAGAAGCACCTTAAAATATATGCATATAGGAAGAGAAAAAAATGAAATCACCAAATAATGGGGGAAATCAGAGCCCTAAATGGACATCTTTTGTCACAAAGTGAAGCTTCCAGCACTGGAAATGGGTTACAGTGTAATTGAGTTGTTGGGTAACAGGGTTTCATGGAACCCACCAATCAACCCATACTGCTGCCAAAACTATGGGTTGCTCTCCACAAATCAATGGCAAGGACTTGCTGAATGAAGATAACACCTACCCAATTCATTGAACATGGAGAAGTTAAGCTGGTGCCTACATAGAGCCGTCGTCTCTGTGTTCTAGCATCTTTGGTACAGAAAGGTACTCTGCAAGCCACCAAAGGAGAAATGTAAACACCAACTCAACCCACTTACAAATCCTTTGATCTACATTGGTGTACTTCCTTCAAGATATGCTAATATAATGGTGGCAAAAACTTGTGGGAGTAACGACCCAGTATCTGATGTGACTTAAGGTCCATTCTATGAGATGGAACCCATATCCAACCCATATCCAAGAACCTGAGACTAAATATGGAACCTAGGATAAAACCAAATACAAGCATTTTACTAAAGGAATATACCAATAAAATGGCTCCTAATAGGATCCATTTGTAAAGACAGACTCCTTATACTACTTTCCTTCATTAATGTTATCTCAAGGAGACTAACAAACTTAACTAAATAGCCAAAACTAATTGGCTTTTGGAAGAAAATAAAGGTGTATATTTATATGAAATTATAAAATTGTTTCTTGTACAGGTCATAAAAGTTAAAGCCATCAAAGGAAAAGTGATACAAATTAATCATTAAAATGTTAAACTTCTGCTATTGTAAAGACACCATTATTAAACCACAGGTTGATAAATGGGTTTATAAAATATTTTTCAAATATATGACACATATCCAAAGACACTAATAACCATGTCAACAGAATAAAAATTTATAAACAATCCTATTTAAAACATGAGAAAAGAGGGAATAAATTGGAAAAGAAGCCCATCCTTTAATCTGAACTAGAAATAATTAAAATAAACACAACAGTACATTGGTTAAATAAATCATGACACACATATTCATACAAAAGAATATAATATGAGTGGGCAATAACTGTGATACAAAACCATAACCCTGGTAACAACTCCAGTGTAAAGTAAGTGAAATGAATGATCACGACAAGATACTAAGAGGCTTCAGACTTCATCTGTTCTATAAGTTGGATAATTGTGTATGAGTCGCTCATTTTATGAAATTCGCCAACCTGCACTGTGATGTTCCATGTACTCCACTCTCCTTTCTGAGTGTGTTCAACATTAATGAATAGTTTACTTAAATCTCTTTTAGTTTTTGCCCATTATTCATCTTTTCCTTTTAGACCTTGTCTCTAAAATGCCTCTTCTTACTTCAAATACTATTAACTCATCCTACAAATGACCTCTACAACCCAGCCACTTTCGACCACCTTACCGCTACACTTGGATGTGTACTACCATAGTTTATCATCTACAGGTGGCTGCAGGCTGGTAAATGTTAATGCATTTTCTACTCTTTGTCTGGTTTCCTTTCATTGCATTCTTGGCGTAATCATAGAATAGTCAGGAAATAACCCAGAACTTGACCCTTATTTAAAAATCACCTGTTATGATTTATTTCCGTTTCATCTGTCAGCTTCATTGGGTTGCACTGACTAGACATTAGGTTAAACATTATTTTGGTATTTTGTAAGGCATGCATTTTACACAAGAGTAAATAGAGTTTTATCCAGTTACAATGAAGAGTGAAATTATCAAATCAGCTGGAAAATGAATTGAACTGGAGAGCATCGTGTTTAGCAAAATAAACCAGATTTTAAAAATAAAAGACAAACATCATGTATTTTCTTTCATATTCAGCTTAAAATAATAATAAGCCTTGAAAATATAAGAGAGACCAAGAGGAAGTGGACCAATGTGGGAGATGGGGAGCGTGGCTGAGGATGGTTGAAGTATATGATATATACACAAAATGACATAATGAAGTCCATTATTGTACAACTAAATATATTCAAATAAAGCATTTTAAAATTTGCCCTCTCTTACCCTTGAAGTGTTTCTGGGCCTGAAGTTCTGTCTGGGGCTGTAATCTGGAGTCTCTATTCCAAAGAATGAAGTTTGTGAAAGCTGTCAAGAGCGAGATCTACTCTAAGAGATACAAAGTGAAATTTAGAAGATGACAAAAGGAAAAACTTACTAATTTTTTCAAAGATGACAGTGGTCCAGGACAAAAGCAAGGGCAATGCACCCACATACAGGATGAATTCATGAAAGCAGCAGAAGAATTTGTCAGACTGTTTATGCCCATACAGAAGGTGCTGTAATGGTCTGTGCATCACATGCACATGACCTACTAAAGTATGGAGTAAAATCTGTTCCAACAGATTACGTTTCATCCTATTGTTATGGCCCTGCTGTTGGTCCACTGGCTTCTCAATCAGTTTGGCAAGGACAAAGTCTATGAAGGCCAAATGGAGGTAACTGGTGTTGAACACAACATGGAAATCATTGATGATCAGCCTGTTGCTTTGACTTGCTCTTTGGGTGAAGGTCTTGAATGGACTACAGCTGGCAATTTAATTTTGGGGTCCTGAATCGAGTCGTGCCTAAAGGATCTTCCTAAGAGTGCACAATGACTCTCTGGTTATGATTCTGAAAGCAAGGACTTCAGTACAGGAGTACACCAGAAGCATGCCAAGGTAGAATGCTGCAAACTCTGTCTTACATAATAGAGGAAGACAAAGATTTAATTCTCTCAGTACATAAAAAACAACACAGCCCCAGACATGGAGGAGAGCTAGAAGCAAGCTCATCCCGCTGTAAAAGAGAAGACAGTCTAGCAGAAGCCAAAGAGAGAAATTAAGAAGAGGTGGAACTGTCCCCAGACGTCCCTTGCCCAGAAGAAAGATTAGGTAGTTCAGAAGACAAGCTTCCTCACAGATCAGGAACAGGCTCTGAGAGTTAAAACACATTTCTATGAAGATTATTTTTCATAAAGACAAATTTACCAACAAAGCAGCTAAAAACAAAACAAAGCAAAACAAAACAAAATTTAAATCCATTAAGTTCCATTGTCCAAAGAAATGTGAGTCTACCTAATCCAATCTGTTGATGAGTTCCTGAAATAAAAAGGTGGAATTTTACTCCCAGATTGTTTTTGGATTTAAAAACTACTACACCTCTTTCTTTGGATACCCACCTGCCTGCTTTAGGTTTTAAGAAGCTCGCACATCAGGTAAGATAATCCCTTAGAATAAGTCTTTCTATATAGGTAACTATCTAGCAAGTTCTGCTTCCTTGGATGCACCACTACAGCACCACCCAGTGTCTGCTCTGCTCATTGGCTACACACAGAGACCCTTACAACAACTCTACATCTTACAGGTTCTGCTGCCTATGAACTCTCTGACTATACTTCTAGCTCCTTCTGTCTTCTACTCACACTCTGACCACACTGACCCTCTAACAGTCTTTTGAACATGTCAGGAAAGCCTTGGCACACAGCATTTTTACTTTTCTCTGGTAGGAGAATATTTTGAAGACACTTGTGTGACTTACAAACTTGCTCCTAGCAATAAATTTGCAAGTTCTTCTTGCACTCACTTTTCCTGTTCTCTGCTTTTCTGTCAGCTGTGTGAAAAGACATTTCCTAGGGAGACACAACATATACGTCTTCCTACCCCAGATAGGCAACCCATCACAAACATGGTACAGATACCACCAGTGTCCAACTTGGTGAACCAATGAGATTTATTAGGGTTACTTACAGGAGCAGAAATGAAAAGAGAGCTTCATCACCAAAGTTCACCCCAGCATGGCTGACAGCTAGGAAAATCTGGAATTGCGGAGCACAGTGCACAGCCTATAGGCAACTCAATAGGTTGGAGAGTATCCCTTCCAAGAGACTCAGTTGGTCTAAATCCCTCCTAGATGCCATGCTTGCTTGTTCTTCCAGGCATCTGGTCTGGTCTGAATCTTCCTTTCAGTTTGGGTCTATTTGACCAAGAGGACTTTTAACTTTTTGTTGCTTATTCTCGTAGGGATGGGGAGGTGGGGGGGTCTAGTGAATCATGTCAGTTTCTGGGATTTCTGGAAGCTGTTTGGAGGTGTTTACCTCCCTGCTTAAAGAGCTGCTGTTGAGGATGGAATGTTTCAATCTTGGAAGAAACTTTTACACAACATCCTTTCATATTTTCTACTTCTTTGCAGATATTTACTTTGTGTTTTCCCAGTATATGATAATGTATATGGAGTCACATTTAGTTATCTTTTAATGATTTGTTTTTTGATGTATCTGCTGTAAACATGCTTCATAGTAGCTGCTCATTAAGCAGTTAATGAATAATTAAATATGTAATGAAGAATAAATGCAGAAATACTTTGGGTATCATAGTCTTTAAAGACTTACCAACTTAAACTGATGTTGTATATCAAAAGTACGTATAGGATGATTTGAGTTAGTTTGTGCTTTTCTGTCCAGTCTTCAGGTAGCCCTTTTCTTACTGAATGATATTTTTTCCTTGGTAATGTACTTAGTATTTATCTTTCTTAAAAACTTTGGATATATTCTGTTATAAATATATTTACTCTCAATGTTGTTGGACATATTTTCTAATCTCCCCCTTGTTCTCTGTTCATTTGAAGATTTTGGACATTGACAGTGACATGGAGTGGCTCTCAGGAAACCAGAGAGTGATTGTCTCACAGCTCACTGGGAAATTTAGTGATTTCCAATCCCACAGGAAGGTTTATCAGATCACATAGAGAGAATGGCTGTGATCTCAAAATACCTTTAAGAAAAAGCCAACAGCAAAGTTGCTTGTGGATATTTTCCAGGCAAGTGAGGCTTATATGCAAAGCAACAATTAGCTTGTAGAATTCCAAAGCAGATTTATAATTGCTTAAAATGTGTACAGAAGACAAATTTGGAAACACTTTATGGTATTTAAAGAATAAAAATTTTCATTGACTTGTCTTTTATATGACAGGGCTTGTTTTAAGTTTGCAGACAAACTAAAGTAACTAGGAACAATTGCTTACTCAGCTTTCACTCTATTAACAAATATGAGTCTCATGAAATTTAAGAATGGCCGAGCACAGCAGTAGATAAATCTTCCTAATGAGGTATGCACACAATGCAATCTCAGGTAACTTAGCTTCCCGAGGAACTCCTGTTTGATAGGCTTGTTTGAATCTGCATGCATGTTGTTGGTCTGCATTTTTAATGCCCAACAGCAAATAAATTCACCCTATTGCTACCAGGAGCCACATCATACTTAATTTCCAGTTAAAATGAGAAAGTCCCAAGGCAAGTTGATCTCTAACATCTCGAGAACCTAAGTATTCTAAGAAATATAAGGTGCATTTAATTTTGGCATGAAATCATTGTGATTAACATAAGCACTCAAAAAATACAAAGTGGAAATTATACCTAGAGTCAGTAATTACAAGATATTTTTGGTATAACATGTGCATCTTGTAGTTCATTTTTCAACATCTATGAGAATAGAGTTGTTTTCTCTCTGGTTTGTATTACATGTCACACTGTAGGCATAAAGAATACCTCAATGAGGAAATGAATCTTGACAATTATGTCTCACACATTTTGCAGAGAAAGTAGTTCATAAGAGTAGGGTGAGCCAATTCGCTATCTGCCAGTGCTATAGAGGGTCGTCATTTCCCTAAAGTAAACTCAATGATGATCTAAGTATTTGTTAGATCAAATTTTATCTACTTGACTATTGTATATACAATAGTCAAGCTTTGCTTGCTGCACTGTATACACTCTTTCTCAGCACATTTCATCTCCTGACTAACTGCCATGCTTCTTTTCATCAGATTTGCAGAGGATAAGTTTGACAGGATGTTTAAAAAGAGCAAAGCTCTCTAAGTGACTTTCATTTACTCCTGGCCTAATTCAGTTGAAAACCCCTCAACTTCTTTTCAGGTGACATCATTGTACATTTCCAAATATTCTATCATTGCCATTCATTATGTGATTGCTTAGAAAGAACATATTTGTATTGTTATTCATTTGTAATTTATTTCCTATTTTGTCTATAATCAACAGGTATACTTACTTTCAACATCTCTAAGATGAGCACATGGCACTGATAGGTATGTAACATATTTTGAGCCTGCACTATTGTAAAGGTAATAATAGCTGTAAGGCTCAGTGTAGGCCCTTCATGTGGACCCGAGGTGAGTAACCCACTTGAGTGCTGAACATTCTGGTGACAATATAAACAACTGATCGGAATAAAATGGGGCTATGTGGCAAGAAAAAAGCAATGACGAAACCTACAAAAGTGAAAGCGTTCAAGTTGAATTAATTAAACGTTAAATATGTTTGTCTTACGAAACATTTCATGTAGTGTACAGAGACTTTGCATGACTGAAAAATTGCTAGAATTTACATGGAGAAAAAAGTGGACTAATAAATAACAGGCTCGAAATAATTATCGTCAAATGCTATTCATATATAATATTGAGGGTTTTAAAAATGTTTTACATGAAGTACTATGTAAACCCAGCTCTCTACAGCCTTCAAGCACTTCTGTGCAATGGAATTAAATGTCGCTTGTTGTACAAAGTGTATATTTAAATGTGTGTGGAAGCACTGGAGAACACTGTTCAACCTTGTAGCTACTCAGCTCTTGTCAACATCCTTCGATGTCTACTTGAATGGCAGCTCATGCTTCCGACCTGTTAAACGTGAGATGATTTCTTAGGAATTAACAGGGGTGAAATGCAAAGTCAACATATATTGATGGGCATCCATGTGCTTCCCATAAGATGATTAAAATTAACGTCTAACAGCATTTATTACAGTAAGTTCTTTGTATGCTCCCTTTCTTCTATTAATTTTCATCTCTTAATTTACAAATCAAACATCCAAAGGTCTGACTTAAATAATTAGCATGTATTATTATTGATCTTATTTTTATAGGAGTTTCAAAGTCAGATCTTAGTGTATATAAAGTTTATAAATTCTTCAGTGAAAGAAATGAATTTAAAAAAAGGAATTAGCCAGGCTGTGGTGGCGCATGCCTTTAATCCCAGCACTCGGGAGGCAGAGCCAGGAGGATCTCTGTGAGTTTGAGGCCAGCCTGGACTACCAAGTGAGTTCTAGGAAAGGCGCAAAGCTACACAGAGAAACCCTGACTCGAAAAAACAATAAATAAATAGATAAATAAATAAATAAATAAATAAATAAATAAAATAAATAAAAACGGAATTATACATAAATGTCATCAATCTGAAAGTTAATAAAGAGGTACAGCTGCTGGGCAGTGGTGGTGCATGCCTTTAATCCCAGCACTCAGGAGGCAGAGCCAGATGGATCTCTGTGAGTTCGAGGCAGCCTGATCTATAGAGCAAGATCCAGGATAGGCACCAAAAACTACACAGAGAAACCCTGTCTCAAAAAACCAAAAAAAAGGTACAGCACAATTTTATCAACTCTGAGGATCAGAGGAGTAATTTCCACACATAGACAAATTAAATCAGACTATAAAAAGTTAGTGAGTTAGCATCTGGACAGTTTGCCTTGCAAGTGTGAAGACATGAGTTTGATAGCCTGAACTTATATTAAAAATCATATCCAATTGCTGTGGATATCTTTCTGTATGCTGTGAATATGTGTTGTGTTGCCCTGATTGGTTGATAAATAAAGCTGTTTGGCCTAAGGCAAGGCAGCTTAGAGGTAGGCAGGAAATCCAAACACATAGACAGGAAGAGAAAGGAGAGGCAAGGCAGACACTGAGAGCCACTTCCAGGAGAAGCTAGATGTAAAGGTATTGGTAAGCGATGTGGCAAAGTATAGATTTATAGAACTGGGTTAATTTAAGATATAGGAGCTAGCTAGCAAGAGGCCTGCCATAGACCATACCTTTTGTAAGTAATATAAGCTTCTTTGTGTTTAATTGGGTTCGAGCGGCTGCAGGTCTGGGCAGGACACAGGAAAACATCCAGTTACATTCAACAAACATATGTATATATATATATATATATATATATATATATATATATGTGCATATATATACATATGTATATATATATGTAATAATAACAAAGAAAAAGAGGCCATTGATTTGAGAGAGAGCAATGGGTTTTGTATATAGAAGAGGTAAGAGGGAAGAAGGGGAATGGGAGAATTATATGATTATGGTTTATTTAAAAATAAAGTATTTTCAAAAATCTTGGCATAATGATGTAAGTTCATAGTCCTAATTAATGTTGGGTATGTGGAAGCAGACAGATCTTTGGTTCTCACTAGATGACCAACCTAGCCTTGTTGACAAGTTATAGTTGAGTGAGAAACTCAGTCTCAAAAAGGTAAACATTGCCTAAAGAATGACACCTAAAGTTGTTCTCTAACTTCTATACACATATGCATGCTCTTGTGCATATACATGTGCATTTGTATACACATGAACATAAACATGTACAATGTAATGAGTTAGCGAACAATTTTTTCTATTCAATTACATGCTACCATAAAAGGTATGGACATGAATTTCTGAAATAACCACTACATTCTAGAGTCATAACATGGTCTGTGACATACCCTAAAAAATAACATGGAAATTCTACTGTTCATATTTATTTTCAGTTGTAAATCAACATTTTAGCTCAAAGAAGAAACTGAGTTAATTATATGCAACCATATTTTCTGTTCCCATCTTCTTTGATAACTGAGCATAAAAGTTAGTGTATATAAGAAATAAATAATAAATTATGAGAAATATTTTTAGTTGTTTTGTTTAGTTTAGCAATCATTAAGAATTAATGGTTATGATCCCTTTAGTCTTTCCTTCTAGCTATCTCCAATCCAATGTGATACCCATCAACCTGCAGAAATACTTTCTACTAGGGACTTCCACAGTCACAACACTTATCTAGACCCAAAGTGGGCAGTAGAAACCAAAGAACAGAACACCCACCCACAAAAGACAAGTCTAGATCTATGCCAAGAATGAGTGGGAATGTGCCCATATATCTAGAACCCAGAAATACCCCACAAACCTGGACAATCAAGACAATATGTCTGTTACAGAATCTAAGAAATCCAAGAAACCTAATGCAGTAGGCCTCATGAAAAGCAGTTTAGCCAAAGCACAAAACAAGGACTTCAGAATAGTAGTTATGAATATGTCCAAGGATCTTAAAGAGGAAATGAATATCTTAATAGTGGTTGTGAAAATATAAAGTGTAATGAAATAAGAAAAACAATTCAAAACATGAAAGCAGGATTTTAACAAAGAAATAGAATAACTTAAAAAAAACAAGCTGAAATGAAACTGGAAATGAAAGTCTTCAGGATGTTAAACAAAAACCTTAGAAGGTGAGACTCATAAACAGATTAAAAGACATGAAAAGAGAATTTCAGATATTGAAGACAAGAGAAAAAAAATGAACAGCCCAGTCAAAGAAATGTTAAATCTAAAATAATACAGACACAAAACATCTATAAAATTTGGGACACTATGAAAAGATAGAATCTATGAATAATATGAACAGAGGAAGGTTAAGAAATCCAGGTCACCGTCACAGAAAATATTTTTAACAAAATCATAGAAGAAAATTTTACCAATTTAATCAAAGAAATATCTATCAAAGTACAAGAAACATACAAAACACCGAATAAGACCAGAAAAGAAATTTCCCATTACACATGATAATCAAAACTCTAAATGTACAGATCAGCAAAAGAATATTAAAATCTACAAGGGAAAAGTCAGGTCACATATAAATGTAGTCCCATTAGAATAACACCTGGCATTTAAGGAAGACTATGAGAATCATAAGGGCTTCGAATGCTGTCTACAAGCTTTAAAATGCTGAATAATAATACTAGTCTAGACTACTGCACCAAGCAAAACAAACAATTACAATGACAGAGAAAGAAATAAAAATAAGTTTAAGCAATTTATGTCCATCAACCCAGAACTACAGAAGGCACTAGAATGAAAACTTCAGACTCAGAAAAAGCTAACTATATCCAAGAAGACACAAGGAATGAATAATCCCATAACAGTATATAAAAAAAATACTTTGAAAAAAATCAGTATTACAACAAAAACTAGGAATCAAATAACTCTACTTGTTAATATTAGTGGTCTCAGTTACCCAGTAAAAGATATAGCCTAAACGATCAAATTAGAAAACAGAATCCACCTACATTTGGATCCAAAAAACACAGCTCATCATCAAGGATAGACATTGCCTTAGGGTAAAAGGAGGGGAAAAAGTATTTCAAAAAAAATGAGCCCAAGAAGCAAACAGGCATAGCTATTTTCATTCTTACATGATAGACTTCAAACAAAGCTCATCAAAAGAGATAGGGAAAGAACATAGATACTCACTAAGGGAAAAAATACACCAAGAGTATATCATGACTCTAAACATTTATGCACCAGAAAAAAACAGCACCTAAGCTCATGAGAGAAACAGTACTACAGTAAAAGATTACAAAATGACCCTCACAGAGGTAGTGGGTGACTTCAGTACTCATCTCTTGCCAATCATCAGGAGATCCAGACAAAAGTCAACAGAGAAGAACAGAAGTTAAATAATACCATGAAACAGCCAGACCTGCAAGACAAAACATTCCACCAAAAAAAAAAATCCTTTGTTCTCAGCAGTTCATGGAACTTTCTACAAAATTGACCATTAATTAGGACACAAAGTAAGTCTCAAAAGATATGAGAAAATTGAAATAATATCTTTCATTCTATGTAACCATGGATTAAAGCTGGATAGCAATAGGGAAGTGGAGAGACACATGCAAACACATGGAAAATGAGCAACTCACTACTGAATAAAACTGGGGTCAAGACAGAAATCAAGAAAAAATGTTTAAAGTTTCTAAAATTGAAAAAAAAAATCAAAACACAACATATCCAAACTTATGAGACACAATGAAGGCAGTTCTAAGCCACCAAATGCCTGCATCAAAAAAAAAAAAAACCTGGAGCTATTCCATGTTACTACCTTAATAACAACATTTGTAAATTAAGAAAACCAAGAAGAAATAAAAATAATACCCAAAATAGTAGAGAAGAGGAAATAATCAAAGCCAGGGTTGAAATCAATGAAATAGAAGAAACAAAAATATAAAGCCAAAAATCAATGAAACAAAAAGTTGGTTCTTTAATAGATTCAACAAGATTGACAAACCCTTAATGAAATTAACCAAGACAGAGAGAAGTTCTAAATTATTGAAACTAAAGATGAAAAGGGAAATACTAAAACAGACACAGAGGAAATCCAGAGGTTAATTAGGACATACTTTAAAAATCTGTATTTTATCAAACTGGAAAATAAAAGAAACAGATGAATTTCTTGATATATGCCACCTATCAAAGTTAAATCAAGAAGAAATAAGCAAATTAAACATAATCATAACTACTGATGAAATAGAAGCAGTTATTAAAAATATCTCAACCAAAAAAATTCTATGGTCAGATAGATTTAACTCAAAGTTCTACTGGATCTTCAAAGAAGAATTAATGCAAGTATTTCAAATTATCTTAGATTCTGCAAATAGAATCTACAGTAACTTTTCTAATTTTGTTTTACAAAGCCCTTATTACCCACACAAAGAAGCAGGAAAAAAAAGAACAAAACAAAAAACCTATTGACCAATTTCTTAAGAACATGGTTCCAAAAATTCTCTATACTTGCAAACTGAAGTCAAGAGCATATTGAAAAGATTACCCATCATTATCAAGTTGACTTCATTCTAGAGATGCCAAGATGATGCAACATATGTAAATTAATAAATGTAATATACTACATAAACAGACAGGAAGATTAAAAAAAAGCACATGATCATCTCATTAGATGAAGAAAAAAGCTTTGACAAAATTCAACAGCCTTTCACTGATAAAAGTCCTTGAGGCACTAGGAATATAAGGGACATTCCTTAATATAATCAAAGCAATTTACAGTAAGTCTAAAGCTGACATCATCCTAAACAGAAGCCCACAGCATTTCCATTGGTATCAGGAACAAAACAAGGGTGCCCCCTGTATTAATATCTATTAAATATAGTATTTGAAGTCTTAGCTAGAACACTAAGACCATTGAAGGAGACCAAGAAGATACAGGAAAAGAACTCAAAGTATCTTTATTTGCATATGGTAAAATTTTATACACAAAAGACTCTAAGTATTCCATAAGAAACTTCTTCAGCTGAAAAACACTTGAAACAAAATAGCAGGGTGTAAAATTAACACAAAATATCAGTTTCCCTCCTACATACAAATGTCAAAAGATACTTAGAAATCAAGGAAACTATCTTTCATGATACTCTCCAAAAGTATTTTGGGATAATTCTAATCAAGGAAGTGAATGACTTAGACAATAAAAACTTTAAGACTTGAAGAAAGAAATTGAAGAAGATAATAGAAAAATAGTAAGGTCTCCTTTGTTTATGGATTAGTAGGGTTAATATTTGAAAATGTCCAATCTACCAAAATCAATCTAGGGATTGAATGAAATCCCCATAAAAATTCCAACACAATTCTTCACAGAAAATGAAAAAAACAGTCTTTGCCTTCACATATAAACAACAACAACAACAAAAACCCCAGGAGAGCTAGAGAAGTCATGAATAAAAAAGAAATGCTTGTGGTACCAGTCTCAAAATGTGCTTCAGAGATATAGTAACAAAAACAGCATGTTATTGGCATAAAAGCAACCGTATTGATAAATTGAACCCAGATAAAATCTTACACACCTACAGACACCTGATTTTTGACAAGGAAACCAAAGATACACACTGGAGAAAAAAACAGCATCTTCAACAAATGATGCTGGTCAAACTGGTTGAGTGGATGTATGGATGAAGAAGAATGAAAACAGATCCATATCTAGCACCCTGTACAAAACTCAAAACTAAATCGATTAAGTGCCTCAACCTAAGACCCAATATCCTGAATCTAATAGAAGAGAAAGTGGAAAATAGGCTTCAACTCATTGGAACAGGAAAGGGCTTTACAGTGCAGGCACTAAGAACAACAATTAGTAAATTGATGACAGGAAACTGAAAAGCTTTTGCATGGGAAAGGACATCACCTTTTGAACAAGGTAGCATCCCCCCAGAATGGGAAAAAAATACCAATTATAGATCTGATAGAGGGTTATTTTATAGAATATATAAAGAACTAAAAAAAATCTAAATATTAAGAAAACAAATAACCTAATTTAACAATGGGTATTGAGCTAGGCATGGTAATACATGCCTTTCATCCTAGCACTTGGGAGGCAGTAGGATCTCTGAGTTTGAGGCCAATCTGGTCAACCCAGCAAATTCAACAACAGAAATGGCACACTGAAATAAAGAGAGACTTCCTAAAAGATGAAACACAAATGGCTAAAAAACAAAGAAATCTTCAATCAATATCCTTATCTAACAGAAAAATGCTAATTAAAACTACTTTGAGATTTCAACTTACCTCAATCAGAATGATTAAAATCAACACAACAAAAGACAGAACACTCTGGTTAAATGCAAGGAAAAAGAAACTCTTATTCATTATGGGGGAATGCAAACTTGCACAGCCACTATAGAAATTAGTGGGGCAGTTCCTTGGGGAGCTGAAAATGGATCTACCATAAGATCAATTACAATACTTTGGGCAGATAACTAAAGGACTGTGGGGATACTTGCTTATCCATGTCTATTGCTGCTCTATCCATAACCCAGAAATTAGAAACAGGATAGATTTTTACCTACTCAGGATAATGAGAATTAACACATTTATATATGGTGATACCTTATTTTTGCTGAAATGTGATTTTATTTGTATGTTAATAAATAAAGCTGCCTGGGGATCAAAGCTAAGAGCAAGCCACTTAGCAGAAGTCTGGAGGCGGTGGCACACACCCTTAATCCAATCACATGGCAGACAGAATCTCTGTGTGTCCAAGGACACAGGCAAGCGGTGACCCAAAGCTTTAATCTCAGTAGGAACCATAGAGACCTGGAGGTCTGTATAGACAGAGTGACGAGGAAGTCATGTGGTTGGGTTTAGAACCAATGAGAAGGCAGAACAGAAAGGCAATAAAAAGACAGGACACAGGAAGAAGGTCTCTCTCTCAGGGGAAGGACAGCAGCGAGTGGTAAGATAAGGAGGTCTTAGCTCTTGGCTACTGCTCAATCCCTGGGCTTTTAGCTCTTATTTGGCTCTGTGTTTCTTATTTAATAAAATAGTTTAGAATTACATCTACACTTATAGAATAAAATATCATTCAGCTCTTAATAAAGTGAATTAATGAAGTTTGCTGATAAAATAGATGAGACTAGAAACAATCATCCTGAGTGAGGTAACCCAAACCAAAAAAGACAAATACTGCATGTTTTCTCTTCTAGGTGGATGTTAGATTTTAAGCTTTCTGTATATATGTGCTACAGTCGAAGGAACCTAAAAGGTAGGGTCGAGTAAGGGACCAGGAAATAGGAGGGACTTTTCTAAGGACAGGGAGACAGAATGCAATGTTACAAAAAGATACAGGGAAAACTAGAACAGGAAGATTAAGTGAGGAGAGGGATGTACAGCAAGGTAAAGGAGGAAATCCTGGGAGGGTCAACTAGCATTAAAGGCCCTTTGAAAAGTCATATGGAAACCCATGACCACAGAAAAGTCCATATATATGTGGAAGGGAATTTAAATTGAGTGTCTATATAGTTGAGGAGACAATGTCCCAACTATATATCTTACACAACCATGTAAAACCTCCAATGCTATGAATGGGTAATTATGTTCAGTCATTGATCATGGGGTCTCCATGCCTTCCCACACCAAACATCACAGGCTATTGACAATCCTATTTATTGCTGTCTACAACTTGATGATACAGCCCTATTAATTAAGATGACATTTATATACCTCATTAAAAATGGATAAGCCTAGCTGGTGTTGGAAAACACTCTGCATGCTACTGAAGGGGAAAAGTAATCATCAGTGTCATCAAGCTATAAGCCCTGTGACCTACAACAGTGACCTACCTGTAAGATAGACTGGTGCAATAGGAGCTCAAATGCTATTGGCAGATCCTTCCACTTGTTGATTGGAGTTAAGGCCCACTCCATGTGATGGAACACATACCTGACACCAATAAAGTATCCATGAACCTAAGGCTAATAGGTCATGGGTCTATGGGAAAACCTACTATGATTCTGCTAAAGGAACATGGCAATAAAGTGGCTCCTAGTGACACATTTCTATACACAGATCAGTGCATCACCAAACCTTCATCAAGAGAAGCTTCTTTTTACAGAAACCACAACTAGACAATATGCAGAGTGTGAGAGACTATGGAGTATGTAGTTTTAAATGAGACGTCTTCATCAAACTCCTCATTTCAATGTTAAGGGATCCATATGGAAGAAGAGGTTCAAAGACTATAAGAACCAAAAGTGGTTAAAAAAAAGGTTTCCAAAGAATTTCCAAAGAAACTGTGACTTCGTGACACATGAGGATGATAGATGTGAACTTACAGATACTGTGGCAGTATACACAAGACCTGCACAACTTCAAACCAGACAGAAGGCTAATACTCAGAAGAAGAAAAGGATGCAAAGTCCCATCTCTAACCAAGAAGATATTTTTAATTGATTCCTGCTGGAAAAGGGAAAATCAGTTTTCTCAAATAGAGTGATACTGGGTGTATTAACCATACTCCAAGTTAGGTTGTATGACCAGAAGAGTAAGTCAACATAAAACAAACTCCATTTTTGAGAGAAGAGGATGACTTGTTTCTTTTTCTTTTGTTTTAGCATTTTTGTCTTATTTTTCTTTGTTTGTTTGTTTTAATTTTTGTTTTTTGGTTTTGTTTGAGACAGACAGACCATAAAGTTGGTTGGGTATGAAGGTGGGGAGGATCTGAGGTAGGAGAAAAGAATGACCAAAAACATTGCATAAAATTTAAATTAAAAAAGAATTTATAGATAATAGATATGACAAAATATATTTAATCCACAAAGAAGACTATACATCAAAATAACTTCATGTTACCTCCACTTTTCATTGAAGTAGTAAGTCTACACTAAACCAAAAAGAAAGAAATGAAACAAGATCCAAATTAGGGATGCGTTGTTAAAACTGAATAGGACACACCAGAAAGAATACCAGTAAAAAGCATTTCAATGTACTGTTAAAACAAAAATAAAACCGAGTGAGAGCAAATGCCACATGGCTTTCTCAGAAAGCATTAATGACATGAAAGACTACTGAGAAACAAAATTAACCATAAAGAAAGGAGAAGTCACTCTTGGCAAACAGTTCAGGCATAGCTTCTCCCCACTCAAACATCAGGAAAGATGTACAGAAAATGTGTGCTGTAGAAAAGTGAAAACGTTAGCTGTGGTCAGAATTTTGACTGTATACAAGGAAAGAAAATAGTTCTGTACTTTAACTTATTCAAATTCATTCATTAATATTTATTTATTAGGAGATAAGCTCTTGCTATGTAGCCCAGGCTGGTCTCAAGCTCCTGAATATTCCACATCAACCACCTGGGTGCTAATTACAGCTATTCACCACTGTGTTTGATAGAAACTTCACTTGTTACTATGTAATTCAATCCTTTATTTATTTAATATGTATTTTAAATATTTTCCTGGCATCATGATAAGATATGATACAAAAAGCAAAGATGATGTCTTTGCCTGGAATGCAATTTTTCCTTTATTTAAAAATTTAATAAAACTGTAATAAGGCACCATCAAGTAGAGATGATATTCCCCTTGAGTCTTCCTATACAGGAATAAAGAAAACAGAACCATATATTCAGCACTCATACTTTGGTAGCTATCTCACTAATTTCAGAATCTTGAGCCTCGAAACCTTTGGGGAGCATATTAGATATCCTGTATATCAGATAGTTACATTACAATTTATAACAGTAGCAAAATTATAGTAATGAAGTAGCAATGAAATAATTTTATGGTTGGGGGGGTCACCACAACATGAAGAACTGTATCAAAGGGTTGCAGCATTAGGAAGGTTGAGAAGCACTGCTCTAGAGTAACATAGGTCACTTTGAACTCTAAGGGATAACGACAACAAAACAGTGTAACAGTAGGGCACACACAACACACCAAAAGGAAAGAAGACGCTACATCGAGAGAAGAAATTGTCAGAGTCTCTTAGTTAAACTTACAGATGTCTAAATAAGCCACATCCCTAGAAAATGTTCTTTATTATTTAATCAATTAATTAATTTTCCCCCAGCCCATTCACAGTTTCCTTTCCTCCTTTCCTCCCAGACCCTCCACCCAACTTCCATCATCCACTCCATCTTCTTTCT
>CABHPQ010141874.1:0-28724 GCA_902168405.1 Peromyscus aztecus | reverse complement strand
TCCCGAGTGCTGGGATTAAAGGTGTGCGCCACCACCGCCCGGCACTCGGGAGGCAGAGGCAGGCGGATCTCTGTGAGTTCGAGGCCAGCCTGGGCTACCAAGTGAGTTCCAGGAAAGGAGCAAAACTACACAGAGAAACCCTGTCTCGAAAAACCAAAAGAAAAAAAAAAAAAAAAAGAAGGGTACTACTCCAGAGTAAATTTTGTGCTACTGGCAGCATATATAAATAGCACGAAAAAGATATTTTTTAAAGCAAGTACTCATGATATGGGATTATTTACCTAATGATTGCAGAACAGCACTGTCAGAGATCTATATAACTATAGAACTCTGAGGAAACTTTTTCTTAATTTCTAAGAAACAGTAACTTAAAGAAACATTTTACTGTAACCAATACTTGTTTGAAGTAGCTAAGTATGGGAGTAATTTCTTTATATGTATTGTTCAAATCAAAATTTAAAAAATTATAAACTCAATGAAAATGAAATCTCTTAACAACTTAGAATTTTACAGTTAGATTGTCATCGCACTCTACACTATTAAGAATACCTATGTGAAAAGCTAGGTGGTGGTGGTGGTGCGCACACCTTCAACCCCAACACTCAGGAGGCAGAGGCAGAGGCAGGCGGATCTTTGTGAGTTCAAGGTCTTCCTGCTCTACAGAGTGAATTTCAGGATAGCCAGGGCTACTCAAAGAAACCCTGTCTTGAAAAAAAATTTTTTTTAAATATGTATTTTTTAAAATATTAAATAATTTTTAAAAATTAAATAATAAATTAAAGAATATGTGAGATTCTTTAAAAGTAAAAATTCAATATTTTAAAAAGCTTAACAAAATGTAATTTATACCACTATTTTTAAAAATAAGAAAAATATTATGGACCTTTATGAAAAATCTGTTAAGTTTTAGTATAAAAATCCTAAATCAATCATATTATATGGTAAACTATGTTCATCTGAAATGCCACAGAATTGATACCAACTGTATAACATATGTAAATCCTTGAGAAGTTCTTAGAAATTACATAAAAATATACTAACTTCCATTAAAATATTAATATTTTTTAAAACAAAATCCACTAGTCTCACCACGACAGATGTTTTCTATATCTGGAATCTACTACAATGCTTCAGAGAATGCGAGAAGCATTTCTTGCTATCCTTTTTCAGCAAAACAAAACTTTTAAGTTAAAACATAGGATACACCACTGGAAATAGAGCATTTTTAAAATAAATTACCAAATATTTAAAATCTTGTATAAATAACACACAAAAATCTTGTTTTATTTTTGACATGACATTGTCTAAAATGGAGCAGCACTGCAGTAGGTAACAATTTCTCATACTTTGAAAATATGTATGCTCTTTCTCCTGTTCTAGAGATGTACATCACAAATCTTCTGGCGTTCTCGAATAGACACGAACAGCCTGCTCCACACCGTCTCACTTCCTGTCCATGGGGAGACTCTGACGAAGGGACAGTCCTCCTTCCACTGCAGGAGCAAGCCTGGAAAGCCCTCACACAGTCTTTGTCCATATTCTAATCCACCATGCATCTTAAAGCGCTTGTCCATTTTACAAATTATTTATGGCTTATACTTCAATTTCATATATAATGACAGGTCTCATGGATTGAAATGTCTTATTGGCAGTTAACAGTTCAAGGGAGGAAAGTATTTCTGGCATTTTTAATCTCAAAAATATAAAAGAATACTATCCACTATAGTCATAGAAAAAGTTGGAGACAGTTCTATGTAAAAACACATTTACCATAAACAGACACAAGGGAAACAAATAAGAAAATAGATTGTGCTATATCTTTGTAAGATTGTTCCATTTCAAAATCCTGCAGGGCCAGGGAGATTTCCTATACAAATAAAAGTTGACTCATGTTCCTTTTGCCTTGAGAATATTTACAGTGTCATGGAGCTGCAGGCCCTGAGACAGCAGCATAGATGAACAGGAAAGAGAAGGTATTATTCAATTCTCTGAGCATTTTAATTTGTATCATCAAGTTATTATACATCAACTATGGAAAAATTAGAAAACATTAATAAACACCAGCCCTCGTGTAAATCACACAAGATGCCAAAGTATTGTACACTCCACGTGGTAAAAACTGTACATGTATATTCTGTGTATCTCTAACAATGCAAAATTTACACTGTAATTGTTCCATTTTTCAAAAAGCCGAGTTGAAAATGTCTATTTTCTTCTTTTGTTGGAAGAGATGTAATGACTGTAGTGAGCTCCATGCAGCTTTTTTCGAGCATCTTGCAAGACTTCTCAGCAGTGTCTTTGACAGATGGTGCATGAAAAAAAATTCACAAAATTTCCAAAGTTCTGAGCAGACAGCCTGACATTTTCTTTTGGCTAGCATCATGATAAAGACGTGTGGATAAAGGTCCACAGCAATGTGGCTACAGAGCTTTGCCCTGACTCTGGAAGTCTACTTGGACTCTGAGTAAAAGCCTTCTCATTTATGCAGCCAGACTGTCCCGATTTGATCGACCCGAAGTGCTAGGTCCCTGAAGGAGGGACGCTGGTTTACATCGTTGTTCCAGCATTCTGTCATGATCATATAAATCTGTAAAGCGAAACGGCAGGCCAAAGTTAGAACGAACACAGGAGTCACGCTAATCGAGGATGAATGATCTCGGAAATCTCGGCTAATTTGCCTCAGCCAGTAATAATGCTATGGTTATGCCTTGAAACACATCACCTGTGTGTATTTTTAATAAAACAAAAAAGAAAATGGATAATTACTGTAAATTAAAAAATCTGTTGGACCAGGGAGATGGTTCAGTGGATAACCAGATAGTAAGAGTCAATCCTTGGGACCCACAAGAGCCAGATAGAACAGCGTTTGTCATTAATTCCAGCACTCCTAAGACAGGTCAAGGGGCAGAGACAAGAAAGTCACCTGGAAATAGTGACAACCAGCTTGGAGTGCCCAGCGCAGAAGGAGAAACAGCACAGACTTGCTCAGCAAGGTGGAAGGCGAGAACCAGCCCCGGAAAGTTTTCCTCTGATCCCAAAGTGCACTGTGGTATGTGTGCCTACGCATACACACACACACACACACACACACACACACACACACACACACACATATCTCTTTCTGACACATACACAGACACACATTCACATCACATATGCACATCATACATACATACAAAAAATTAATGAATTAAAGATTGTTACCTCATCTGGGCACCCTTCTGGTCTTGGTAGTCTTCCATTATTTTTCAGAAGCTCTATCAAATGGAACACAATCATTTGCCCTTGTTTGTCATTACCAATCATCCGCATAAATTCCTGAAATACAAACCCATTTAAATAACTTGATAAACATATTACACCAACAACGTAAATGCAAATTAATATAAAATAGATATAACCATTTTTATATTAAGTTGGTAAAATTTCATTAAAAATGATGGTGAATACAGCAAACTACTCAGGCCTATCACTGTTGTGAGGACATACTCTGATACAGCTTTTCTTCTGAACCAATCAAAAGTGAATTACTAACTCATAACCTCTGACAACTGCACTTGTCTTCTTACATGATAGCCACAAGTAAAACTACACGTCTATGTATAAAAACAGTAAGTGACCATCCAGAAATATACAATTAAATGACAGAATGATACTGGGCAACTACCGTCAGACTGCAGTAAGTAATTACTGATAAAGTGAAATAAATACACACAATGCAGTAATTAACAGGATAGTAAACTACACAAGAAGCTTATAAAATTCAACTTTAGAAGCTTATAAAATTCAACAACAGAGTTCTTCGTAAAGTTCCACTTTTTATATAAAATAAGTCTGAAAGTGTCACATATTAAAATCGTTCTGAGTAATTTCATTAAAATTATTTTTATTTTTCATACTTCCATATATTGAAAGAAACTTATAATGAACAGTACAAGTTACTTCCGAAAGTTTATTTTAAGTTTTGTAATTTTTGTTTTGTTAGAGTAAATGTGCATACTCAGCATACTTTAAAATGCCATTAAGAGGCGTCCTGGAGGCCTGGTCTGGCAGTGCTGGAATGGTGGGCTCTTTAAGAGACCAACGGCAGTCTCCCTGAGCGTTCTAGTTCCCGTGAGAACAAGCTGCTTCACAGGAAGGGGACTCCCGGCCCCCCTGGCTCTGGTCTCCAGCCTTGGCAGTGATCTTTTTGTCCCCTTTCTGCTCACTTGCCATGCTGGGATGAACCCAAAGGGTCCTTAGCTCGATACTGTCCTTTCAATAACTGAGCTACAGAAGCCCTTTTCTTTATGACGTGCTCAGTGCCGAGTATTTTGTCACAGTCACAGACATGGCCAAGAGAATACACCGAATTTAGTAAGTTTACCGTTTTTTGTTGGGTACTGTTGAATATTGTCTCCAAATAAACAACAAGGGATTCTAAGACAGGCCCTAGGTCTGTTACCCTTCTTTGCATAATGCCTTTCTTGTGCTTAAAACAAAAGCTGGGCAACAGGAGGGCCTGGGGAGGGGGTTAAACAATTAAAAAGCACACTGACCACTGGTGGACTTTTACTCTTCTCAATATATGTGAAAAGTTCGTACAGAACCACGCCAAAGCTCCACACATCGGAGGCCACAGAAAACTTGCTCTCTGTCAGCGATTCTGGAGCATACCTGCAATAATGGAAATCATTTAAAAGATGGGTTATTTGGGGGGAAAGACAAACAAATGATGGCAAACATCACCCAGGGTGACAAACTCATCACACAGGAAGGCATCATCCGCATAGCGGGCCTGAGGCTATCCCTAGCGGGCTCCTTTGCAATGCTGACAATTGGCGGGCACTAGGAACTTAAATTTCAGCATGGGTGGCTTCCCATGCTATTTACACAAGCACTGTGACTTATTTGGTATGTGCTTTCTTCTTGGAGTGTGGGATTTTGTTCATACCAGGCAGACAGTGCCTATGAAAGCAGTCACCACAGAAACTGGGCCCTGAGGTCCTACTGACAGACATTGTATCTGCGTTGCCGCATCACTGCGGGGGAGAGGGTCTTTGCAAGCCTGCGACTTGCTCCACAGACCTTTCCAATTGCTGCTTTTGCTATGCTGCTCTCCCGCAATGAGGATGATAAGTGGTGACAAATCGGAAAGCCTGGTCCTGAGATCCTCGGACATACATACAAATCTAAGCACATTTATTTTTGTTTCTGTTGGCAGCACCGCACCGGGTGTTAACTGAAAAGTTTTTCTAAGAAATGAAAAGTGAACTGCTCTTCCTAAGTTGTTCTCTTAGACGAATATAGATTAAAAATAGGAGGGAAATGTAGCATCTAGCCGGAACATAATTAGAAGCTGTTAAGAATCAGGAAGGGAGCCGGGTGGCAGTGGTGGTGGCGGTGGCGGCGGTGGCGGCGGCGGCGGCGGCGGCGGCGGCGGCGCACGCCTTTAATCCCAGCACTTGGGAGGCAGAGCCAGGCGGATCTATGTGAGTTCAAGGCCAGCCTGGGCTACAGAGTGAGTTCCAAGACAGACACAAAGCTACACAGAGAAACCCTGTCTCAAAAAAAGTCAGGAAGGGGACTAATTATGAAAGAACACGGAAAATACACAGGAAAATAGTGTCACAGCCTAAGGCGGGTTGCCAGTGAACCAGGAATACTACAGTTCCATGGTCAAGCTGTCTTTACTATAGAGATGGCTACAGAGACCTGTCTGACTGGCTAGACTGAAAATATGAACAGCATATATTTCATCTTTAACCTTCTCTTCAAAATCAATTACAGTTTCACTTACACAAGTCCTTTCCTAACTAGACTCTCAATGACCTCTGCTTATTTATGTCTAGATTTACAGTCTGCACTACACAAATACGCAACAGATACATAATCTGTATATCTAGCTTAAAATGTTTACTTTTTATTATTTTTCAATGTCAGTTTTATTCTATCAGCAAGATGTAATCTCCTTCAGACAATGCTACTCTCCTATACCCTAAAACACACACACACACACACACCCCTTTTTAAATCGAACAGGGCTTTCCGTGTAACTCAGCTTGGGCTCAAATTCATGACCCTCTAGCTTCAGCCTCCCAAGTACTGGGATTACAACCATGCTGTTCTTATGGGGTTTTTTGGTTGCTTTTGTTTTTTGTTTGGTTTGGTTTTAGCAAAGCATTCTTTGTAATTAATTTATTAATTACATATTGCCAACTCCAGCTAGATTTTTTCTATAAAGCCCCTTACTTATGCAAAGGTCTCTGTGGGTCTTATGAGGAAGATTATTCCCCCTCCTTTTTTGTGGAGCATTTAGAGAACTTGTATATTTTCTGTCTCTTTGAAATGTTCTTGCTTAAAAGCCAATGTTAGCTTTATGATCCAGAAATGTATTTGGCAAGTAACCTAGGAACTATCTTTTAGTGAGGCCCCTGTCTCGATTTCTCGGGGTGGGGAGGAACCTAAGCTGGCCAGAGCCTCTTTCCAAAGTGCAAAGCCAGCCCATGTCACAGTAGGATAGAGGCTATTAGCCACCACAGGCAGTCACGCAATTACCAAGGGAATACAGGATGAACTATGTGTGACAAATGGTGGTTAAGTCCTTTCACCTGAGAACTAGTGTCTGTCCAGAAAATCATATACATATACAAATGGACTGTTTCTGTCTGACTACATAGAGATATATGATTTCTTTCCATCTTGGAGATCTCTTAGGGGTGTGCTCATGACAACAACACACCCACACATAATGCTTATCCATCAATAGAACCTTTCTATTTCCTGCTCCTAGAGAGAGTCTGAGTCGAGAGAAAGGACTGGTTTTAACTGTGTTTCTGCCAACACTTCTTCTCCCTCTTCTAAACTAAGGGTTTCCCAAAGTTCCATCATTCCATCCCTTCCTCTCCTGCTAACAGGTTTTCTTTAGATAGTTCTACCTACCTTTATGCTTAAGTCTCCTAAATTCATAGTCCATTTCGACTGCTCTAGATGTAGCCACCATTTACACATTAAATGCCTACAGGCCACAGAACTCCATCTTCATCTTTCCAACCCTGCTGATTATTTTACTTTGATTATGCAATAAGTGGCATCACAATCTGTCTAACTGCCCAAGAAAGGAGTCTTATTTTTAAATATTTTACATTTTATGCACCTACGTATAATGTGTTTATTTGTACGTGTGCGGAGGTTAGAGACAACCGTGGGTTTCAGTTTTCTCCTTACACCATGCAGGTCCGAGGGAACCTAACTCAGGCCCACTGGTGAGCCTTTGGCTGTCCCAGGAGTTATTTTTAGCTCTCTTATTGCCATGTGTAATGAGGCGCATGTCTTTTCAGAACAGTCCCCTCACTACTCTCTCCTTCATTACATACAGTGCTAGGTCAGAGTCCATCACTAGTGCAGAGTAACCCAAGGCACACAAAGTCTATCTGGATGATGTCTACAGGAAGAACAGCATAAGCCTGCTCTGTGGGTTCAAAACCCTGCTTCAATACTTCTTTAAAATATTGAAGTAGAAGCATTTTTCCTCTAGCTCTTCTTAGTACCAACCCCTAAAACATGTTGGGACATGCCAAAAGATTAAAGCAAAACAGCATTTTGATAATTAAAGCATTAGGGAGGACAAAGATTTCTTTTAAATAAAACCAAGCTTTGTTTTGAAAATTATGTCTAACTCCTATAGATAAAACTGCACTTGATTTCTTTCAGATCCAGATTTTGCTTGCTAGGGCTTGACTGTGTCCTCTCCAAAATTCAGGTATTAAAACTTAACAGCCAATGTCCTATCAGTAAGAGGGGGGCTTTTAGGAGATAGTGAAGCCATGGGGAATCCTTCCTGGAGAATGACATTAAGGTACTATGGAGTGTGACTCTCCTGCCCTTCTACCTTTCTCCATGTAAGAACAGTTAATGATATGTAATGATGAATAATGTATCTCATTTTCATAGAACTTAGTTATATAAGACCGGATCATCTTAGGCTTATCTTGAATGCCCTCATTATCTCTCCACATACTCAGGAAAACAGTTCCCTGTAGCATGAATCTTAAAGAGTCTTATCAATAAAATCAAACCCAAGGCCAGTTATTGGGGTGAACACTGGAAGGTCAGAGGGACAGACTAAGCCACAGCTAATCTCACCTGGCCAACTTCTCAGCTGATCTTGTTTCCTCAGACTGGAAGCCTCTGTGTCCTCATATCCGAATGACTCTCAGCTGAACTGCTGCTAGAAGCCTGAATGCTTAACCAGGCCAAATGCTTCTCCAGGCCAAAATGCCTCTAGTTTCTGGTTCTCACGCCTTATATACCTTTCTGCTTTCTACCACTACTCCCTGGGATTAAAGGCGTTGTCACCATGCCTGGCCATTTCCAGTGTGGCCTTGAACTCACAGAGATCCAGAGAGATTTCTGTCTCTGGAATGCTAGGATTAAAGGCGTGTGTTACCACTGTTTAATATTGTGGCTGTTCCGTCTCTGACCCCAGATAAGTTTATTAGCATGCACAATATTTGGGGGAATACAATACCACATTTCCTCTCTTTTTGTCTAAAATTTAAAAAAGCTTATAACTAATACAAGAAAAACTATATCCAGTAAGTATATACAATATACACAGTCAAGTATAGTGGTATTCTATTTGTACTGAAATGTGATTTTATTTGTATGTTAATAAATAAAGTTGCCTAGGGGTCAGAGCTATTAGCAAACCATAGGGAAAGCCAGGGCGGTGGTACACGCCTTTAATCCCAGCACTTGGTAAGCAGAACTAGGTAGATCTCTGTGTGTTCAAGGATACAGCCAGCATTGGAGACACACGCCCTTAATCTCAATACCAACCATAGAAGACCTGGAGGTCTGCACAGACAGGCTGTGACGAGGCAGTCACGTAGTTGGGTTTACGACCAATGAGAAGGCAGAACAGAACTCTATTTAAAAACAAACGGACAGGAAGTAGCTCCCTTTTCAGAGAGGTCTCTTGGCGGGAGAAGCTAGCTGGCGGCAAGTGGTAAGGCTCCTAGCTCTGACCTCTTGGGCTTTTATCTTTACCTTGGCTCTGTGTTTCTTATTTAATAAGACGGTTGGTTATATCTACAGTCAAGATTACATTAACGATGTCTAGTCCATTAACATTTGACAGATTTAGTTATTAAGGTACACAATATTTTGGGGAACACAATACCACCACAGTTCCCAAAGGTTGTATTGTTTGGTGGCTTTTACTGTGACCGAGAGAAAAATAAGGCATGCAAGTGAGTGTTTAAAAATCAGGAAAGAGACATCACAGAAGGAAGGGTTTGTAGCGTGTTTCACTGGCTTCATAATGACTATGGAGGCATGCGTTCAGCCATTTAGCTCTCTGCTCTGTTTTGGATTTTGGTGGAATGGATCAAGCACAGGGCCTCGTGTATACTATACCTGTATCTTTAATCTATTATTGTGTACGAGTGGATGATGGGATGGGGTATGGGTCATGGCACGCCTATGGAGGTCAGAAGACCACTTTGAAGACTCTGTTCTCTGCTTCCAGTTTTTACATGGATTTGGGGGACTGAATTTAAATCATCAGGTATGGCAGGCACCTCTACTAGCTGAGCCATCTCACTGGCCCACTACTACTAGTTTTTAAAAATAATATTTTACAATATTAATATACTTCTTGGGGTTGCAGGTGGACTTGGTGGATAAACTGGTTACTGTAAAATACATGAGGACCTGAGTTCAGATCCCCAGCACTCATACAAAACACCAGGGATAGCAGCCTATAACCCAAGTGCTGAGGGGCAAAGACAAGCAGATCTGAGGGCTTGCTGACCAAACTGAAAAGTTTAAATATTTGCAAGTTTCCTTAATGACTGGTTAGATAGAAAAATACTTTGTACCCTTGGAAAATTCTGATAGATACTAATAAAAAATGAGAGCTAATGGACAAATAATCTTAGTATCACTATGAAATTTTTTTGCCTCCAAAGAGAAGATCGCAGGGACCCCACACAGAAATGCTCTTCTAGATCAGAAGCAGAAGTACTGTCGAAAATAAGAACTCAACATGAGAAAGTCTCCCATTTCCCACCCCATACAGTGTCTACTGAACATTGCCTGAAGTTATATAACGCAGTGCATGGGGTTTCTCAGTTGACATTTACTCTCTAACAGAACACTGGACCTCTGGTTACTTTATATGTTTCTTTTATAACGGCCTTAATCTCATTCCCAAGGAAGGCATTATCATAGCCCAGTCTTCTTCTGGGGCAGGGGAACTGTAGATGAACCCAGGGCTGATCTACCACTGAGCTAAATCACCAACCCTTCCTAATCATTTCTGAAATGCCCTTCCCTCCAGAAAGGACACATTCGAGTCAGGGAGGGCTCTATGTCTTTCTGGCTCTACTACTCCACCTAGTCTGTGACCTGTCAGTCACCTGATATCCCTTGTAAGGACTAAGGGGGGTTGTTTGTTTCCGTGGTGGTTAGTGTGTTAGTCTTCTGTACATTCCAGAATCAATTCTCTGTCAGATGTACAGCTGGCAAAGATTTCCTTCTGTTCTGTAGGCTGCCTTTCCACTTAATTATTTCCTTGCCCATACAGAAGCCTTTTAATTTCATCAAGTCTCACTTGTCAATGATTGGCTCTGTTTCCTGAGTAACCAGAGTCCTATTAAAAAAGCCCTCACCTATATGCCTGTATCTTGTAGTGAAGTGAATCCCTGACATGATCATGTTTTAACCATAACTACTGCAGAATACACTGCCATATCTCTAAAATATAGGAAAAAAACTCTTCCTTTAAAACACAATCATAAGCCGGGTGTTGGTGGAGCACGCCTTTAATCCCAGCACTCGGGAGGAAGAGCCAGGCGGATCTCTGTGAGTTCGAGGCCAGCCTGGGCTACAAGTGAGCTCCAGGAAAGGCGCAAAACTGCACAGAGAAACCCTGTCTCGAAAGACCAAAAAAAAAAAAAAAAAAAAAAAAAAAAAACCACACTCATAATGTCATTATAACTTACTCTTATGTGAAACAATTTATTTCAAAATTTTTTTAACTACGGTTCTTTCTGAACTAACAGTTTACAGTAACTTGGGTGAGAAGTGAATTTAAAGCATTAAATAAACATAACCAGGACATATGGATAACTTGATGAATCTTAGAAAATATTTATAAATTGACAGTTGTATTTTTATATTACTCTTTCTAAATTTCAGGTCAGACATCAAAATAAATTATATTTAATAAAAAATTTTAAACACCATCCTTTAATATTTAATTTAAACAACACTACGTTAATAGTACTACCTCAGCAGAGAAATAAACCAAAAAGTCTATTGGAAACACATATAAAACCAAAATAAGTTCACCGTGGCATTCCTAGAAGACAAAAATACATCCTAAATTAACACATTTGAAACTCTGCATCAGCCAGGGTGGTGGTGCACACCTTTAATCCAGAAATTCCAGAGGCAGACAGGCAGATCTCTGTGAGTTTGAAACCTGTGTAATCTACATATCAAGTTCTAGGCCAGCTAAGGATACAGTGAGACCCAGTCTCAAAAACAACACCCCCACCCCCACCCTCCACCCTCCCACCTTCCCAAAAAAAAAGCCCAACTCAACCCAAACCAACAAACCACAAAACTTTCCCCAAAGTACATTTCAATGGAATCAATGATATCTATTGAACACATAAAAACAAGGTATGCAGAACATGATGCCAAGATCTTCCTACTGAAGACATGGTGCTCACAGAGCAGAGAAATCAAACGAGAACTGTACTGCTGGCCAGTCCTCACAGTACCGTAAAGTGCTCCACAGGTTACTGTGGAGAATCATCATACCCTGTGTGCAACAATATTCACCAGTCAGACAACAACGTTTACTAGTGTGAGAGTGGCAACTCCCTATGGGAACAACCGACTACTTTCTAACTGGATGTGAGGCGTGTTCCAAGGAGGGAATTCACGCATGGTACAGTGGGTACCCAGTAAAAGTTCTTGGCTCAGGAAGTCACAGGCAAGACTGGGGAGCTGCTGCCGCTGTTCTGATGGATGGACCCGATGTGCCCGCTAAATTACCTTCTAAATAATGGTGTTTATGTGTACCCACAAGCTGCTGTCAGCGCTCGTCTGCGAAGCTCCTGTCCACAGCAGGCAGCAGCGGCTGTCACTCTCTTGAGCTCACAGCAGCTTGATCACATGCCTAAAACTGGGCCTACCACCACTCTATCATTAGAGGAGGGGGTTACGGTCCCACCCCTTCATGATATTTATGTTCAGTTCATGATTCCAAATAGCTCAAAGAGATGTTTTCTTAAGTGGTGTAGCTGTGGGAAGTACAAACCCTTGCCTATGTGCCTGTAAGCAAGGCATAATTAAACTTCCTGGGTCACCATAAAAAAGAACCAACTAACCCCAGAATGGGAACTAGCTGGGAATTGGAAGGAGATCAATGGGAATGAGAGTGAGGCAAAAGAGAGTAAAGGTGACTGAAATATATTCCATGAATGTATGAAAAATGTTATAAAATCTATTGTTGTTTTAATTAATATATGTTAAAATATAATAAATAAAATGAATTACGAATGTTCCTGAAAATTTTAATTAAAGATCAAAAATTCTAACTCCAAATTTATAAATTCAGTATTTAATTAATGCCAGATTATAACATTATCATAGTTTAGAAAGTTTAAAAGTATAAATGCAAGGATCAAACTGAGTTTGAATCCCAGAGCTATAATTTATTAGTCATGGCACCTTGGGCAAGTTTATTAACTTACATTTACAATTAAAATCCCCTCCTGCTTCAAATGGAGCTCCAGTAGATCTTCTAAGAAATGTTTGAGATCAGAAGTGCTTCAGGTTTCAGATTCTGGGACTTCACTGACATAAATGTCTGTCAGTTAAGCTTCCCGACTCCAGACCTGAAGCTCTGAGTGTCACTCAGTGCCTAAGATGTTTCGTGCCTCAGTGCATTTGATTTTGGGTTTTCAGGCTAGGACTGCTGGATCTATAATAATCATAGTAGATATTTTCCATGGATTGTAATAAGGATTCCCGAGAGGTTGGAGGGATGGCTCAGCAGTTGAGAACACATACTGCTCTTCCAGATGACCTAAGTTTAATTCCCAGCACCCACATCAGGAAGCTCACAACCACCTGAAGTTTTTTAAGAAAGATTATTTGAGATAATACATGAACGTAGTTAGCTCAACACAAAGCATATGACAAATATGCTGTTATTGGAAGCAGTGCTAAACTATTAAATATTATATATTAAGTAACAGTAAAAACAACGTTTGAAGCAAGTTCTCTAAAATTTCACTTTATTATACTGAAAAATGTCTACTCACCAGAATATGGGACTTTCACCTGGTTCTTTTACCTTGTAGTATTCTTTGTCCTGTGGCAAGACTTTAGTTAATCCAAAATCTCCTATTTTAACTCTGTTCTCATTTTCTACCAATATATTTCTTGTTGCCAGATCCCTGTGGATATACCTTTTTGTACCAAGATATTCCATGCCCTGTGGATAAAATACATTTTTCTTTCAGTAGTTGTATGAACATAATTTACATGACTGTATTCTACAAGTTCTCTTTATTAGTTAATGACAGTCTGGATGACTTTTGAGTTAGTTCACCACGTTTATCTCATCTACGGCAGACATTTAGGATGTTGGTACCTTGCATATCTGAGATGTGTACTGCAGAAGTTTTTTGTGATCTATCCGTTCTTTATGTTTTTGGAGATAGTCTCGTAAACTTCCATATGGCAAATATTCCATAATTAATCTTAGGTTGCGCCGACCTTTTAATAGACAAAAGGAACATAATGTTTGACCATGCTATATTTTACTGATTAAATACTAGGAAAAAAATGTATGTAAATGATTTAAGTATATACAAAATCTGGGTCCATGATGATAAAACTTTATTACAAATTAAAGGTGATATAGTATTTAAAAATACAGGCTTTTCAATCCAAAATTTTTTGAAAGAAGCATTAAAAATATTTATCTTTTAATGTCTTAATTATTTATGTAAATTCAAATAAGTTGATAATGATTTTTTTAATTATAACAAGTATCTAATACAGAAACATCTTAATAGACTACATAAGGAAGTTAATTTTGTTTTAAAAAAGTTAACACATTTTTCAGGAAGTGGTAAGAAGGATAATTAACCAACCAGCCAAAACATTAGTGTAGTTATAGTCCATGATCTCCTGCACAATCCCCACGCATCTCTGCATACTGACAAACCTTTAGACCACGGTATGTTTCCACTGCCAGGCTGTCAAAGACCTACTGTGAAGTTTAGACGGGTTTCAATGGGAACATACCAGCACTGTAGCACACGCCCTTGTACTTTACGATGTTGTCATGCTGCAAGGATTTCAGGATCTCAATCTCCCTTTCGAAGTCTCTGAGATGCTCTTCAGTGCTGTGCTGGAGCTTTTTAACAGCCACCACCTCCCCAGTGTTGTCCTGCAGAGGGTCATAGCGGCACATCTCCACACTCCCAAAGTTACCCTAGACAATACGTGACATTAGGATGGAAGCCAAATGTCTTCAAGACAACTGACTATTGACTGCTAAATATACAGGAAGTACTTGGCAGCTAGAATTAATAGAAAGAATTCTCAGTTTATGTTAGACAACTTTCGGAGCAAGAAATGGAAGTATATTTTAAAAACTGGGTAGTATATCTATAAACAACTTCTTTGAGATGAATTATAGACTGAAAAATTACACACTGAATTATACTTTTCCTTTATCTCAATGCACCTTGATATTGCTATCAGTGACTAGGGACTGTTATGGACTGAGTATGTGTAACCCCCCACCAATTTACACAATGGAGGCCTAATTCCTAATATGATTGTACTTGGAGTGGCCTTATAGAGTGATAAGATTAAATGGTCACAAGGGTGGCACCCTTATAAGAACAAGAATAACTCCAGAAGTTTCCCTCTCCAAAAGCCTCCATCTGAAGCCAGGCAGAGAGCCCTCACTAGAAACCAAACCCTGCCAGAACTCTGACCCTGGACTTTTCAGCCCCTAGAACTGTGAAGAAAAAATGTTTGTTATGTTCATCCAGCCAGAACACAGTCTTTCATTATACAGACAAATACAAACTAATAAAGAATCTGCTTGACTTAAGACTAAAGAGATGGCTCAGCAGTTAAGAGCACTGGCTGCTCCTCCAGAAGACCTGGGTTCAATTCCAAGCACCCACATGGCAGCTTACAACTGTCTGTAACTCCAGTACTAGTGGATCTGATGCCAATGCACATAAAATAAAGTTAAATACATTTTAAAAAAGAATGGATTCAGGTGATATTCCTACATTAAAGAAAAATGACCAGTTTTAAAAGAAATGCATTTTTTCTCTTTATTTAGGAGGCATTACACCTTATTCCGCTGATCCCCATGCCGTCCGTAGCTGTCCTCCAGGCCTGGCCCAGCTGGCGCGTCCTGTGCTAGCCCAGCCTGGGAAGTACAGCTCTCACCCCTCATCAAAGAAGCTTCTTTGTGCAGCACCAGGAGACCACTACAGAAAGCCACAACTGTCAAAACCCAGACACCTCACTGTGGGTGCCCATCCCTAACTGACATATTCACAACACCACTCCTGCAGCCATGGCCCAGAGAACACAGGGCAGGGGGTGTCCATGAGAGCTGGGAGACCAGGAAGTTTGGTCTGAGACTGTGACTTCTACCCATGACAGGGAAGCTGCACACCCAGGAAATCTCAACCATATGGCTGCCTACACAAGATCTGAACAATTTCAACACTAGTTGACATCCCAAAAATAATTAAACCGATCACAAGCACAAATAATTACAATTCTGATATCTGTTCCCACTTTGTGTCCTATAGAAGAATCTTAAGAGCCTATGATCACTGAGGTGTAAATGGGATATATACTCCTCACCCTTCTCTGTATTCTGTTTGCTGACCACCTCTTCTCACTATTCTAAGTGCCAGTGAAACATGTGGCACACAAAAGGAGCTCTAATATTTGTGTAATATCAAAACCACATGATTTTGGAAAAACTCAAAATGTGAAAGTAATTAAGACCCTTCCAAGGCTGCCTGATTCCTAACATGCCCTTTAAACTTTCTTCCACAGGCTTGAAAGGGTGTGACCCTAATAGCTACCTATGGTTTTACACTTGAATTTTCAAATTTGAAACACTGAGTTTCTACCTAGAAAATAGAAATAAGTTGTTTCTCCTTTTCAGGTTATTATAGTGTAATTATTAAACAAAATATACATGCATGGTGTATAAAGTGATTATATATAATATATATAATAATACATATATACACACACACAGTTATAAAATGTTCACTACAATCAAGTTAATTAACACAGAAGGCCTTAACCACCCAAATGCTCACACATCCATGCTCTTCATCAACTTAAAAGAGATGGAAGCATAAAAGGAAATCCAGCCCAGTGTGGGGCTGTACACTGACCACAGATTCTCAGAAGGTTGAGGCAGGAGGATCGTAGGTTCAAGGCTAGCACAGACAACTAAGCAGGACCTCGTCTCAAAATAAAAAGGAGTTAGGGTATAACTTGGTGGTAGAGTACTTGCCTAGCACATGTGAGACCCTGAGTTTAATCCCCAGGATGGTAAAATAAAGGGAAGGAGAGAGGGGGGATGGATGTTAGCTGAAGGTACCATTAGCAACTGAAGCTAATGAAATTTTACTAGATTTCTTTAACTTCAAATAAATAGGATTCCCTGCCCCCCCAAAGTGTTACATATTACCAAGAGAATTCTTTAAGGGGGATTATAATATCCCTTAAAAACTGTATCTGAGGACTTGAAAAGTCAGTTTGTTCAGAATCACAGGTAAAATCATTTTAAGGTTTTCATTATTCTGTTTCCACTAACTATATTTAATAATTCAATGGCTAGTAGTTATGGTCATAAAAATATTTGTTTATAACAAACAATATTCAAATAGATTCAACAGAAGGGCAGGAATGAGTCATACTAACTTTTCCCTTTTTCATAAATGGATCTTTACTATGTGACCACAATCAAATCTCTGGGAATAAAAGGTATACTTTTCAGCTTCATGGGATATGATTTGAAAGAAGATTAGAGACGATGACGTAACCGAAGGACATGAGGGCATGCACACGACGCAAACACACGCGTGTGATAGCAGAAAGAGCGTGGAGTCAAGCTCTAATCTCACAGCTGCTCCTGTCTCGCCGTGTAACTACAGACAAGGTCTTTAAGTTTCCTACACTTAATTTTTTTCATTGTAAAATGAAGAAATTATTTTCATATTTAAAGTATAATTTCTTAAACTTTTCAAAGAATACTTTCTATGATATGTCAACAGGTAATAGAGGAAGAGGGAATGCAAAGGCTTCTATGATCTAAGAAATTTTGGACATATACTGTAATATTACCAAGAAATGATCAATATTGCAAGAGTAATGAAACATTATATGGGATTATGTTATAAAACCATGGCTTCCACCTTGGATGCATGTTCTCAGCTACAACTTTGTAAGTCAGCTCTATAGAAAGGTCCAGGTGAGCTTGGAAGGAGACCTGGCAATAGCCATGTTAGTGAGCTAGGAAAGAGATCTTCTAGTCAAGACTTAAGAGGGACATCTTGATCCAAAGCAACCCAGGTAAACTGTCCCCAGACCCCAATTCAAAGAAACTGGCATATTTTAGGGTAATTTGCTTCATATCAATAGGTAATGAACATTCCCACTACCTAGACTTTTTTTTCCTCGATTGCTATATTCCTTCAAATATTCCCAAGAGTATTTCACATAAAAAGGAACAACAGTTATTAATATCGTTAGGCTAATTTTAATATAACTATCAATGTTTAGTTTTTAGAAATTCAATTGGAACTTCTAATATAAGTCCAAGTCTTAGTGAGGTCTTCATGTTGTATCTGTGCCAAAATCCAGTTCATAATGAGATATGGTATAGATCCCTGTAAATAAACAAGAGAACTTGCTACTACAATTGTGCCTGCTTATCATCAAGTCATTTTTCATCTTGATTGTTATCTACACTATATGTGACTGTGCAACCTTCTAATGGAACCTCTGTTAATGAACATGGTAATTCAAGGTCCTAGGCTGTAAACAATCAGATTATTTTTCCCAAGACAAAGTTGGAAAGGCAGACAGAACACTGTGTTCCCTTCTCTATTGCAATAACTTACTATGAATTACAAACTCCCCCTCCAGGCAAGAGACCCCAAATACGTCAGTCTGGGCAGTACTCCTTAGTTTACCAGCCATTCTCTTACAAGATGTTGAATGTGTACTCCATGATAAAGGACATGAGGTATTCTTAGTAAAGCGTCTGTTCAACAGAAAAATTCTCAAACATCCAACAATTAAGCTTTTTGTCTACAAACACCCCTTAAAACTTTTATGGAAAGTAAATTGAGCAGCTCTAGTCCAATGCTTTCCTGTTCCCAAATAAAATGATATATGATTATATTCTATTTGAAAACTTAGGACAGTTTACCTTGCCAAGTTGTTGTAGAAATTTCAAGTGTCTCTCTTCAAACTGTGTAGGGTCTCTATCTTCAAAAGCACCAGAAAATCCTAGGGCACCTATTCGCATGTTTGGTAGCATGTCGTTTTCTGTTAGCAGTTCATAATCTGTAGGAACAAAGGATGACACTATAATGAGCTGACAAATACATTCTCTGGCTAAAACTGACAGGTATTCAAACTAAGAAGCAGAAAGAATTTGGAATACTACATAACATAGGAAAACTCAAAAGCACTTAGATTATATTAATAGGAGCCTTTAGTTATTGCCCAGACTTTCAAGATAGATTTTCAAGGGGAAAAATACCGCAAAATAGGTAGTTTCAGTATTCGCGAAGTGAGACTCTATTCCAATGACTGCAGTGAGAAAGGTGTGCTGACTAACTATGGGACAGGCATACATTTACCTCAGCATTCTAAAGGAGGTAGGGACGGACAAAATAAATCTATCTCATGTTATAAAATAGGTGGGAACTAGAAAAACCAAAAGGGGTGTTGTTAAAACTCTGCAGCCAAATAACAAATGTAATCAAATAAGCATGCTTCTCATGAACTGACAAACTAAATGTACATTGGATTCTAAAACTCACGTTGACATACACAGACAATAAATTTTGTGGTTAAGTTTTCTTGTTCAAACAAATAAGTAAGCCGGGCGGTGGTGGCACACGCCTTTAATCCCAGCACTCGGGAGGCAGAGGCAGGCGGATCTCTGTGAGTTCGAGGCCAGCTTGGTCTCCCAAGCGAGTTCCAGGAAAGGCGCAAAGCTACACAGAGAAACCCTGTCTCGAAAAAACAAAAAAAAAAAAAAAAAGAAAAAAAAAAGTAAATAAACTTAGGTTATGGAAGGAGGAAAGATCTTTTTAAAAAATAAAGACTCCCCAGTCAAGCGGAACATGCACACAGCACAAGGACTCAGGAATGTAAGAAAGGAAAAGGCCTGAAAGACAAAGCGTTCTCTGATGAGATTACAAAGTTACAAAGTAGCCAATGAAAACAACAGAGGTAGAGAGACGGTGACAATGAGATGGCCCCATCAGTACGAACCTGGAGTAAACAGGCTGTTAAGGTCTCGGATGACTGCTCTGAAGGCAGGTCTGAAATCTGGCTCATAATCCATGCAATTGTTTATAAGGTTTGCTAATTCTGTCCATTTAGGTGCAGGAAGCTGATGCTTATCCTCATAAAACTGCAGCTTCTATAATTAGAGAACCAAATGCTAAAAATGAGTTCTATAGCACTGTCATTGACCTTTCCACAGTGAGGTGGGCTACGAAATGTCACACCATGTGAAAGCAACCTGGAGAATCAGGCTGTACTTTCAGTCTGTATGAACTTACTCTTTGAGAATCCAGAGCACTCAGAGGCTTGTCTCCTCCACTGCAGATTTCCCATAGAGTGGTACCAAAACTCCATTTGTCTGTTGCCAGATTTAGATTTTTAGGATTTTCAATGCATTCAGGTGGTACCCAAGGTATTCTCTCCTGAAGAACTTTTAAACAACAGGAATTAAATATGCTCCACAAATCATTATTTTATATGTGAATAGTTTTCATACTTATTTGAATGATTAAGTCTTACATGGTTGTAGAGGACTGGTCTGGCTCATGTTTGTTAAGCTTAAGAGCAGGATGATCTTTGAAATCCTACTTCAGTAACCAACTTTTAACAATTAAGATCCACAAAGACTGAGTAATTTTCCCATGGTTACACATTTTTTAACAGCATTGTTGGACTTAGTATCCTGTGTAATGAATTTTGGATCAACTAAACTTCTTTCCATTACACCAAAATGTCTCAGCTGGCATACCATTTTCATTACCTTCCCATTAGTCCTGTTTCCCTCTCACAGGAGGAAATATACAAACTTTTTATTTAATGTTTAATTAAAAAATATTTACAGCATATAAGTGATACAAGTAATGTTACATCATTGATGGGCAGAGGCCACTATGACAAGGCCCAACAGGCATTATTATAGCAGACAAATGATTAAATTACACCAAGAGTCTCAGCATGGAACTGACAGACTGGGCAATGTTCATTCATAGAGCTCCCCAAGTAAAGCTTCTGTAGTCCTCGACTCCACGACAAAGAACATATCTGAGAAAGGAAGCAACAGGGTAACTCTCCCTTCTGGAATTCGGACACAGAGAATGAGGACAATATCATACCTTTTGGTAAAACAATATGGGTACTTTTCTACATAGCAAGGAGAGTAAAGAGTTCATTAGTTCCTCTCTCCTTTACCATAGAGAAGTTTTTTTTTTGTTAATATTTTAACTTCTCATCCAAAAAGGTCAATTCCCTCAAATGCCAGATCTAAAAACCCTGTAAGATTTTCTTCGCTACACTACTCTCCTATTATCACTGTCCTTACTTCGGAGTCAGCCATCAAAGTTAAGTAGCACTGGCTGAACCAGGATATTGTACACCGATGCACAAATGCAGGTAGAAAATCAGTTAAGATGCAGCCAGCAGTGTGGCTTAAATGGATAAAGGTACTTGCAGCCAAGTTCAAGGCACAGGGTTCAATCCTGAGGACTCGTATGGTAGGAGAGGACCAACTCCCACTAGCTACCTTCTGATTTCTACACATGTGTTCTGGCATATGCATGCCCCCCCATACACACACATGCACAAAACAATAATTTCACAGTCTATGGTGACATGCTTATACAAAAGAAGAAATGAATATGGTCACAATTTAGTTGTAACTTAATTTAAATTACTAAAAGTAGTAGCTAAATGTCATTAGTAAGCAAGAACACTAGTAAACTAGAATTAAAGGAAAATTAACAATACGATTTTTATGGTACCACTCAAATAAAATGTAAGAAAGCCAAATGCAATCAGTACAGAACTTACTGTCCTTTGGTAGAACTGTAATGCTAATGCCAGGATCACTAAGTTTGATGAAAGGTGGATTCCCTGTTTTCCTGTCTTCTTCTCTGATAAGCAGGATATTTTTGGCACACACATTCCCATGAATAAGAGATTTTTCTTCCTATTAAAGTTAAGTGCACATACATTCAAATATCAATATGCAAATATGTGTGCATATAATATGCCCAAAGCTACAACATAGATTTAAAGAAGACAAGACAACAAAGTAACTACTAGTTTGGAGGCATACTTTGAGACAAGAAAAGGAAGTCTTCGGTTTCTTACTGTAACTGATGCAATAATTTATGCCCACACTGAAATGAGCATTACTTTTCAAAGGAGAGATTACAAATGATAAGCACTTCTAGGTGGTAACTAGCATTAGGAAAGACTACTCTAGCTCAATAAATGTATACTAATGACTGGTGGGTACTCCAGTGGTTTGCACCTCTGTCAACACTACTTTCTCACTGGACACTGTTCAAATGCCCACAAACACCACAAGGTGTCTTCTGCTATCACAGCAGGATAATAGGATTCTATAAATTTTTGGTTAAATTTTCTAAACCCAGGTGTGTTGTGGGATATTATTTTAACTGTGTAAAAGTGTGTTACATTTGTTTCTGCTGCTTTTGCTAACAATGCAAAGACGTGTTATATTTGTTTGATTAAATAAAATTAACCTGGGGTCAGGAGGCTGAGTCAGCAACCAGCTGACAGGAAGTGGTAGGGAGGGACTAAGTGTAATGAGAGTTTTTAAGTGGGGGCTGATCAGAGAACTCATGGTTTTTTGGGAGACACAAGCAAGGAGAGAAGATCAGTTGTTTGTTTGCTATTCAGCCTCTGAGCAAGCAGAATTTCACATCAACCTTTGAACCCTGAGTTCTATAGAAGGATAGAAATCTAGATAAAGCTAGAGTTGGTGCCTGAGGGAACAGCATGCCCGCCTGGCTGCAGCCTGTGTGGCAGAACCGCTGCTGGTAGCTGCAGGGTTGCAGCTGCCAGCTGGGACAGCAGTTGCTTACGGTGCAGCTACTGTCGTGAATGCAAAACGACACAGGGGATATTAAATCTGGGGCCTGTGGTAGTTCCAAGAGATTGTGGAACAACAGCACTGTCTTTCAAACCTGATTTACTACCTACGTATGTCTGTAACAGTACCTCTCAACACCTAACATTATTTTGAATGACTTGACACTCACTCATTCCAAGATTTATTTCTGGTTGTCAGGTTGAAAATAGTATATTACTTTCACGAAATAAAACAGCAAGTTTTAGTTTTTTGAAAGAAAACACAGTAATTACTTACTAGAAAATGCATGGCCCATGCCAACTGTTTAGCTACTCCAAGTTTCCATAATATATTTAGGGAATTTTTGTTTTTTTTCAGGTATGTATCCAGTGATCCAAATTTTACAAACTCTTGAACCAAAATGTCTGCATTAAAATATAGGTAATAATAAAGTTCAAGTATATATCCAATTAAAATGTGTGATTAAAATTTTCAAAATACTTGTGTTATTTGTGGCTACAATATATGAATAAATTAAATTAAGTAAACTGTACTAATTTAAAGGAAACTTAATGGATACACATCATTATACTTTTGTTTCTAGCTTATTCACAACAGTAAGAGGTAGGACTCCAAACAATTTATATCTAACGCATAATTGTATATATAACATAGTATATTTTATACAATGTAAATATACTGGAGAACCTACCTAGTGCCTAGTCACTTCAATCAGTTCCATTAATAATTCAGTCTACCATTTATATGCTTTGTTTTCATAACTACAAATAAGCTTGTACTGAAAAGGACCAGTTGCCCCAGTTACATGAGTTACCCATAATCTGTATTGTTATGTGCCCACAAAAGCTTGTGTTTGCTTACTGTAATACTCCTTCCATCATTATATTAGATGTCGTTAACAAGACACATTAACTCTAGTCAGCATTTTAGCTCTAACACCAGTTTCCTTTTTCACAAGATATAACTGAGCAGGCCACAAAGCTTTCAAGTTCAACAGTATTTGTAATTCCATGGCTGTACGGGTCCCCTGTAGTTAGTCCTAAATAGTGATTCTCTGAGGTAGGTATGACATTAACAAAGGGAAGCCAGTGGCTTGACTTACTCTCCTCTCCACAGACACATACTCCATAGTTCAGAACCAAGTGCTTGTGAGAAAGCTGGCTCATCATGCTTGCCGCTTCAAAGAAAGACTAGAGGGGGAGAGGAAACGAGACATGTGAAGGGTTTCTGCTCAGTGACGTCCATAGCTATTCATAACTCAGAAAGACACTGACTTCGTCTTAGTCTCACTCTCACATGGACACTACAATTTTTAGTACAGTGCCTTTCAAACTTACTCTTACAATATTTATTTATTTATTCATTCATTCATTCATTCATTCATTCATTCATTTATTTATTTATTTATTTAGACAGGGTTTCTCTGTGTAGCCCTGGCTGTTCTGGAACTTGCTTTGTAGACCAGGCTGGCCTAGAACTCACAAAGATCCATCTGCCTCTGCTTCCCAAGTACTGGGATTAAAGGCATGTGCCACCACATCTGGCTTCAGTGAAATTGTGGAGGAATCTTTAAAACTCTGAGTGGTTATGTTTAAAGGGAGCAGCCTCTGTATACGTAAAGATTTAATAATACCTATAACACAACACTGAAAATAATGAGTGCATTAGTAAGTTATTTGTAAATCCTATTAATTTTAGGCTGGAATGATGGCCTTGTGGTTAAGAGCACTGGCTCTTCTTCTAGAGGACCTGGGTTTGTTCCCAGCATCCACATGGCCACTAACAACCATCTGTAATTCCAGTTTCAAGGGATCCTATACCTCTTCTGACCTTCACTGGTACTCATGGTACACAGACATACATGTAGGCAAAACACCCATGCACATAAAGTAAAAACAAGTAAATTAAAAAAATAAATAAATAAACCCTAAGGATAAATTTTACAGAAAAAAAATTAAAATCCTAGAATCTTCTATAGTCTCATCATGCAGTCATAGATGTTCCTTAAAAAAAAAAAAAAAAAACAACTTTGATAGAACTCGAGAGCTGGTGAAGGAACTCTAGAGAACCCAGAAGGAAGGCAACATGAGGCCAGTCAGTCAATTTTCATACTGCATCTTTCCATCCAGCTCTTCCTATGTCTGATCATTTTTGTTTAATATCCAATGTCATTTAGCAGGCTACCTCGTCCTTACTCTGCACTGATTTTTTCCCCTTACTCTTACTTTTTCTTCTCTCAAAGAACCCAGTCTGGTTTGGTTTGGAGATCTGTGTGCCTGAGCCTCCTGGGAGACAGGACCTTCTATAGCATCACTGTACCACTCTCTGCGGTCTACCTTTTGCCAAAATGCCCTCACCCCTCCTTTCCTATTTCTATTCCCATTCCAATCTCTCACCTCTTCTTCCTCTCCCAGTACCATCCTCTAGTCTTAGAGTGTTTATCTTTTCTTTTTCTTTATACTCATACCCATAATAACTAACATTTTATACATACAGTACTATCAATGTCCCATTATTTCCTAAAATGATTAGTGCTTAAAGGAGACTGTTTTATAGTTTGACTCTTACTCTATGTTCATAGTGGGTCTATTCCTAGACAGTGACTATTGCTGAGGACAATATTCTACATACAGGAAAAAAACTGAGAACAGAGTCTGGTATCCTGAACACCAATCTAGTCAAGTACATTACATATGAATGAAATTGTGAAAGAATAAATACATTCTAAAACAAGTAACGTGGAGAGCAATAGACAGATACCCAAATGCTGATCTCTGACCTCCAAACACACATACCCTTACATACATACATGCATACATATGCCCCCACACACAACCCCTAAAAACAGAACTTCCATATGACCCAGGTTCTAAGAATAAATCCAAAGGACTCTATAACCTACTAGCGATACCTACAGATCCATTCATATTGTTGCTATGTTCACAATAGCAAGGAAATGGAAACAGCCTAGATGCCCATCAACTGATGACTGGATAACGAAAATATAATACATATGCACAATGAAATATCATTTAATCATAAAGAAAAGTGAATTTATTAAGTTTGAACGAAACTGAATAGAACTGGGAAAAACAGTATTAAGTGCAGTAACTAACTGGGGTTCAAAAGACAACTATCACATGCTCTCTTTCATATGTGCATCCTACCTACCATCTACCTTTCATGCATGTGAATTTACATGGGAGTACAGCGTCCAAGATACTAGCAAAGAGCTCATGAGAGGGAAAGAAGGTTCTATAAGGGGAGGGGGATAACAGAATGCATACAGATACAGATACAGATGCAGATACAGATACAGATGCAGATACAGATACAGATACAGATGCAGATACAGATGCAGATACAGATACAGATACAAATGCAGATACAGATACAGATGCAGATACAGATACAGATGCAGATACAGATACAGATACAGATACAGATGCAGATACAGATGCAGATACAGATACAGATACAGATGCAGATACAGATACAGATACAGATGCAGATACAGATGCAGATACAGATAGAAAAGTCGAAGGAGAAATGCTGGAGGTGAAAAGATTGAAGGATTGAAGAGGAGAGGAGAGATATGGAGGAGGTTGTCAATAAAAACTAATCATGTGTGAAAAGCCATAAGTAAATCAGATAGTCTATAAGCTAATAAAAGAAAAATAAAACAAAAATCCCAAGAGTGTGAACAGAGGGATCTTGTATGTGTAGATAAAGCTGTTCCCAGAAGCCATAGATTGTTAAGCAAATATCCCAGCACCAGAGGGTGGGCTACTCCCTACACACGGTTGGCCAGTGAGGCCTGAGGCTCTCAAAATAATACAGGCAATTACCACTGCTATTGGTTGTGCACCAAACTAGACTACAAGATGCCACATGCCTTAGTCACAGGACATAGATCGACCATGCTGGAATTAGGCTAGAAGCTTCCTCTCTGCTAGCTAGCCCTCACAGTGCTGGCTCCTAGGGCAAAATTATCATCAACAGTCTTACTCAACTATGGATCCTGTATGCAACAATACCTATCTGCCAGACAACAACGCCTAATGGTGCAACTGCAACAGGTTTTTCATGGGGTAACCAATTGCTTTCTGATTAGATTTGCACTGGAGAAAGTCATGTCTGGTGCTGTAAAGCTGGCCAAAAGTTTGTGACTGGGTGGGGGTTAGAGGCCTGAGTGGTGAAGCTACTGCTAAATGTACATGATATTCCCAGGAAAACGCCCTGAAAATAACTGTTCTGCCCACAGATTAGTGCTGCTGCCCGCTTTGGTCTAAGAAGCTTCTTTTTGCAGTGGTCAGCAATGACCACAGCAACTGTTAATTGGTCAAAATACTGAAAATAAGTGACTTTCAAATTCTCAGCCATAAATCAGACATCTCTATCAGCCTCCTCTGTGATTGTCTGAATAAGAAATGTTCCCGATACGGTTATGTCTCTGAACACTTGGTCTCTACTTGGTGGTGCTATTTAGGAAGGTTAAGGGGCCGTTAGGTGAGCCTTGCTAGAGGAAGGGTTCACAGGGTGATCTTTGAAAGTTTACAGCTTTGTCCCACACTTCCTGTTCTCGTCCCACCCCACCTGTACGGGGATGAAAATGTTAGCCACCTCCTTCTCCTGTCACCATGACCAATGACTTCTATGCTACGATGGACTCCTGTCCTCCTGGAATTACAGGTGAAAATGAACTGTTCTAAGCTGCTTTTGGTTACGGTGTTTATCGCAGCAATGGAGAGGTAACTACTATACCCTACGAGGCTCAGGGTCACTGCAGGGGGAAGACTGTGGAAGCAAGAGGAAGGGTGGTGTGCAACACTGCCTCCTGGGCTTGACACTGATGCTGCTGCACTCTTGAACTCAAAGCAGCAACATTTACCTGAGCAGATACACACAAGATGAACCCTCACTACTTTTTCAGGGGAGGAGCTTGAGACCCACCACTGCCTAAGGATTTTAATGGTTGATAGGGGAGGGTTTCCTTAATGGTGGAGCCACTGGTAAGATGCCGACATTCCTGCAAACAAACCCTCGCCCATGCTCCTGGAAGGAGCCCTGAAGAAACGCATTAGGTCTCATGCACACACATCCCAAGAGATAAAAGTAGAACACGTGTTAGGTGGGAAGAGAGCGAGGATCACTGGGAGGGGGACCCGAGAGGTTAACAGGGACTGAATATCTGAAATACATTCTGTCAGTGTATAATATATCATAATGAAACTTATTATTAGACATAGTTAAAATATGCAATAAAGGCATAAATTTTATAATTTGAAGTCTCACACATGCATTTCATGTGTTTGTGACTGAGCTTCTTTATATAGTATAAAAAGATACATGAAGGATCCAACAAACATACACACCTCCGAATAATTTCTATGTGCTTTCTCCAGAACTTTCAAAAGAACTTCTGTTTCATGCAGTTGACCATAGTCTCCAACTTCTCTTCTTACACCTTTAAAAATTTTTGTAAAAGTACCTTGGCCAAGACTTTCATTCTTTAAAAGAAAGAAAGGTAAGGGGGAGGTGAATAAAGACAGATAAAGTAAAGGAATTAGAAAATACATTCAATTAACAAAAACTTTTTTAATAGCAAACATTTCCTTTATAAACTGAACCAAAATTTGAGGTTTGAAATTAATTCTTCCTCCTCAAGTGGTAATTAAAAACAGAAAACAAGGATTAGTAAATAAAATATTTTTTGACTCTCTCTCATTTTTACATTTCCTGCAAAGGCTACAATTACTACACTGTTACAGAGCCAGTATTTGCCTAAATTTGCTTACAAATGATCCTTTTCCTTTAGCAGTCCTGGTACAATACAAAGTAGAACAGCGTGGTGTGGGGGCAGCTGTTCGGCCTTCTGGAGGCTGTATAATCCCTCTGTGTTTCTGTTGTCTTGGGTGCTCTCCCCAGTCTCCCGCCCACTCCTGCTTCTCTTTTTTCTTGGCACTATGTAGCCCAGGTTAGCCTTGAACTCAGTATGCCTTGGACTCTTCATATAAAGAAGAGTAATATATTTTCCTGTAAAACTGCTTTGATTTAACAAGTGAATAAACACATGAAAGCACCAAAGCATGAAATCAACCAGACATACATCAAGCTACAGCTACTATCACTACCCCAGGTCTAACATTTATTTTATTTTATTTTATAATTTAATTTAATTTTACATATCAGCCACGGATTCCCTTGTTCTCCCCGCTCCCGTTCCCCCCCCTTCCCCTCAGCCCACCCCCCATTCCCATCTCCTCCAGGG